>ML102277.1:21035-43296 GCA_003697995.1 Taxidea taxus jeffersonii | reverse complement strand
TTTAATCTAGAAATGTTGTGTGTCACAAAAATAACCAAATTTCCTTAACTGCATTGTAATGAACTTGAATCAGATATTTATCATTGCCATTTTTGTCTTTTGTCAGTTACAGTTAATATTTTACTCTCTTGCTTTTGCAAGTGCTTCATCTTCAGTGAGACACATGGAAAGAACTTTGAATACATGTTTCTGATAACCTTAAAAAAATAAAACAGAACTGGGTAAGAATGTCTAGAACTAGTGAAAAAACTGGATTCAAGCAGAACAAGAATAACATTGCGACTGAATGAACTGAGGAGGATGATTATAATTTTCATGACTTTTAGTCTGAAACAACTGATTTATTTTTTATTTTTTAATTTTTTTAAAGATTTTATTTATTTACTTGACAGAGATCACAAGTAGGCAGGCAGAGAGAGAGGAGGAAGCAGGCTCCCTGCTGAGCAGAGAGCCTGATGCAGTGCTTGATCCCAGGACCCTGAGATCATGACTTGAGCTGAAGGCAGAGACTTAACCCACTGAGCCATCCAGGTGCCCCAAAACAACTGATTTTTTAAAAAGATTTATTTATTCATTTTTGTGGGGAGGAGCAAAGGGAAAGAGAGAGAATCTCAAGCAGACTCCCCATCGAGCAGGAAGCCCAACACGGGGCTTGATCCAGGACCCTGAGATCAAGACCCAAGCTGAAATCAAGAGGCAGATGCTTAACCAACTGAGCCACCCAATCACCCCTCAACTGTTGTTTTTTAAAAAATGTTTTAGTTTTCCTAAAGGAAACTTTAAGAAACTTTTTCTCCTAAGCTAACTGACTTATAGCAATTTGATAAATAGTATTTGTGTAAGCAGACTGAAACATTATTTTTTCCTCCCTACCTGATCCCTCCAGATATCAGGAACTCTCAGTATTCTTATAGTTTCATGACAATGTATTTATTTTCATAAGTTCAATAAGAACCTATTTCACCCTGTAACAGGTCACAACTGGAAACATTGCATATATTACCAAGGTTTTGACCTGAATGTCACATTTGAGAGACATAAGCATAGACTCAGATTTGACCAGATAGCCTTAAGGAACTAATGTTGACTTTAGGCAAGTAATAAAGCACATTGCAAATATTAACCTGATACAGAATTCCTACAGCTTTCCCATGTGAGTAAAGGAGGTCACTCCCCTGGAGGTACACAAATCTCAAGATATTTCGGGGACCTGGAGAGGAGAGGAATTCACCCATATCTATGGGTGTTTCAGGTGAAGTCTAACGGCAAGTATATGGCTTGGCTTCTGGACTCAAGAGCCTATTAACAGTTCATTCTGGAGATTCCTTATGAAAAGTTCCAGCAAAGCAGATTTAAAAGGGCCTACCTGGTCAACCACTATTCTTGATGGACTTATATAAATAATCAGGCTAAGATTTTTAGAAAGTAGACTTATTTTGCAAACAAATTAGTTTAATAAACTAAGCTATCTCTGGTAGAAATGAGGGAAAAATAGAAGAGAAAAAGTATGTTATAAAAATTATAAATATAAAATTATAGAGGGAAAAATTATGTTTCAATAACACACATTGTGGATATTAGAGTCTAATACTGTTCATCATAAACTGGACTAGTTCTTGATTCTTTTAGCTCCCTCCAATACCTCACTACAATTCTCTAAACAAGTATTTTTAATTTTTCTTCCACGTTTCTGACTTGGATCATTTGAGAAAACTTCCCTTCTTCCTGAAGCCATGTAGAATGAATATGAACAGCTTGATGTAAACTTCAGAGAAATTCCAATAGCTCATATACAGACAATCTTTGTGCTTTCTGTTGCTCTGTGGGCCATTCAAAAAGATCACCAGAGACATTCAAACTACAAACTAGGAGAATCTGACAGTTTGCCACTGCCTGCTCTCACACTATCTGAAGACGCCTCAAGCCTGACATCTAGGAATCTTCTCTACTGGCTACTCTGAGAACTCAGAAACTGGTTCATAATTTGATCTAATCATTAACCATTGTTTTTCTGTTTCCATAAAAACACCTCCTATTTAATACTTGGTTACTTGAACCACAGGTCTAACTTTGACTGTGTTACTGTGTCCTGAAATGAGTTTAACTGAACTGACCTACTGTCAGGACTAAGATAATAATTCAATAAGATGGAACAATCTACCAATTCATTTTTTTAAAAAAAATTTCCAACTCAACTTTTTTTTTTTTTTAAGATTTTTTATTTATTTATTTGATAGAGATCACAAGTAGGCAGCAGAGAGCCCGATGCGGGGCTCGATCCCACGACCCTGGGATCATAACCCGAGCCGAACGCAGTGGCTTTAACCGGCTGAGCCACTCAGGCGCCCCGCCAACTCAACTTTTAAGGCGTGAAACTTCCAGGGAAATTTCAAAAGAGGTAAGGGCAGGCTACCCCACAATAGACCACCAGCTGAAAATAATCAAGGCCCAAGACTCAGGAAGAAACTTAGACCTCTCTAACCCCAACAACAACTGCCTAAAAGAATTAAGATAAAGGATTTACTCCAGGAAGAGAGCTAGTGCCGGAGCACCTGGGTGGCTCAGTGGGTTAAACTCTGCCTTCGGCTCAGGTCATGGTCCCGGGGTCCTGGGATCGAGCCCCACATCGGGCTCTCTGCTCAACAGGGAGCCTGCTTCCCCCCCTCTCTCTCTCTGCCTGCCTCTCTGCCTACTTGTGATCTTGGTCTGCCAAATAACTTAAAAAAAAGAGAGCTAGTGCCACAGATAACTACTTTATAATATGAACTAGGTATGGTATACAGGGAGGAACACAGTAAGGCCTGTTTGATCAAAGTCCTCTACGTCCCATTGTTTCTGAGTGGCCCAGAAAAAATTTGCTTAACAAATATTTACTCTTTTTATCTTCCTGTGAATTGTAATCCTTCCCTTGGAAGTCCTAGACTCCTACTCCCTTCTCTTTAGTTCAGAATGACATATATACCTCATTTTCCTTGTCTTTGGAATCTCATCTCTATTTGGATTACCTGCACATACAAATTTAAGTCTGATTTTCAGCTGTTAATTTGTCTTATGTCAATTTAATTCTTAGTCCAGCTAGAACAATCTTGAAAGGCATAAAAAAATTTATTCCTCCCCAACACCTCCCAATATCCATTCTCTCTTTTTTTTTACCATAACAATACAAATGTCAGCTAGACAGATATACTACCCAGAATAAAATCCCATGCGGCATTAGCTCCATAGCAATATTTGGGTACAGTAAAAAAGAAGTCAGATGTTACAGACTGGAATGCTGTGTTCCTTACTGTGCTGTACAAAACATTTAATAACACCATCCACCATCTGTTACACCTTCAAAGGCATCCCAGCCAAGGAGAAACTAGAAAAGATTCAGTGTTGACATATGTTGGCTTCTTCTTGCTGTTTATAGCACAGTCTTATGAAAGCACTGAGCTCACGCAGGAGCTAGACAGTTTGAGGCAAAACTTAACTTTGCACTTAACACCATGACTTGGCTATGGTTATTTGCAATTGGAGGTGACCATAAGGGGGCTATACATTTTGAGTGAATCACAACAATTATAATCAAAAGTTTCACTTAATGACTTTTGTACTGAACTTTAAATGAATAAAGGCCAACAAGCTTAGGGATTTTTTGTTTTGTTTTGTCTCTTGAAGTAGGGAGGGTTGGTTTTTTGAGGATCATGGTGGGAGGGGTACCATTAACACCTTTTTCACTTAGGTCCTCTTAAAGTCTTAATTTTTCAGTGGACTTTGCTGACTTCCTCTGTAAAGTAGCCTCTATACAACGTACAACACATTCACACAATTTATCACAGTATTTTCTTTTATTATCTTGATAGCCTTTAGCACTGAGATAATCTTATATATTTATTTATTATCCAACTCTTTCCCCTAGAATAGAGGTCCCACTGTTCGAGTAAGCAGTTAGTTAGGTGCTAACAGGATATACGAAGGCCAGCAAAAAGGAAGTCTTGGCCAACTACTGGGAAAGTCAGAGGCCTATCCTGGCAGCACTCCACAAGAAGCTGGATCAAACCAGACAGGCCTAAGATGGCAAGTGCCATGACAGGAAACCTGGTTCAAATAAGAAAAGGCACAAAATCTTGTTCCCAAGAAATCCCTGGCCCGTGTAATAAATATTCCACCCTCTAGTTAACAACTCTCAATAAAAGATAAAAACCCAACCGCCAGTGCATGCAGCTCTCATTCCCACTTGAGCTCACCCACTCTCACATCTCAAGATGTGATTTACTTAAGATTCACTTTAAAAAACTTTCCCACTTGTGTTGCTCATGTAATTGCTTCGTGTCTGTCCTTGAATTCTTTCTGGTGATAAGACCAAGAACCTTCAGTGACATCTTTGGGATGGGCTGGATCAAGGCTGCAAGGACCCAGTTCACCCAGCAACATCTTTTTGGTGGCCACAAAAGACAGGTCACAGTATACTGAGTGACCCTCTTCATCTAGGAGTCTCCAACTCTCACCTTCCCTGTGTTGGAGAGTTGTTCAGTCACTCTTCCTCCATTTTTCTACTCTCTTTCCAATCTACTTGGGAACAAATGGTCTGGCAGCATCAAAGAGAGATGGATTTTCAGCTTCAAAGAATGAAGGGACACTTACTCCTTCCAGCCAAAAGGCATTCTTAGGCAACTAAGAGTTTCACGCAAGTGTCAGCACTTATTCTTCAGGACATGTAACAGTCCCATAGGGCTTTCTATCTCACTGGTAATTAAAACCTTGGCTCATCTGGGGATCCTCCAGTATTCTGAGCCCCTCTGGTTGTCTTAAACTTCCAGCCAGAGGAAGAAACCAAGACGTGTAAAAGAGTGCGTGGTGGCCACTCCTGGAAGTGATACTCGCAATCAGCCCTCCAAGATCCATTGTATGGATCCCTAGGTAACTGTCCCACATTCCCAGGCTGTCTCTGTCTCACCAGAAATCTTTATTTTGGTCCTTCCCTTATGTGTGAGCATCTTGTGCTTATTTCTCTCGTCTTTTCTGAACAACAACTTCTCAGCCCATATGTGTCCGCTCCGTCTGACAATGACCAGCAGTGGGATGGCTCAGACAGACATCAGGCAGATCGGATGCACCTGGGTTCACTCTGAAGGTAACCCCGAGAGTGGCAGAGGCTCATCTGCGTGCCCTGCAGTGTCTGAAAGGTCTATTTCACACCTCCCGGTTCTGATCCCTCATTTAGTTTCAGCGACCTCCTCTCACACCTACTTCCATGTTCTCTGTTGATGGCTGGGGAGAGAGACCTGTGGGATGTTCTGCTGCCTATCGCAGCAATTCTATAACTCACACTGTTGTATTTGCAAGCACACCATAAAATAGGCTATAAGCCATTGTACTCCCTAACAAGGGACACTGCCTGACCATAATTTTCCCTCTAGGTTTACCTTATTCACCATTTAACTGAATATCATCTGACCCAAGCAATTCACAGGTTCAGGAGAGAACTGGATAACACAGGTTAATTCCACCTGCACTGGTCACAAAGTAGAAGGGATCAAAATATTTCTGTGGGTCTGATAAGAAGCATTTAGACCATCAAAGGGACTCCCAGCCCTGGCAGCTCCTGTTTGCCACCGATTGTTGAGGGGCCTAACAGAATGAGGGGAAGGAGATACTTAGAGATCACAGAATCATGATGATGTCCACCCCAGGACATCAGGGTTATCGCTTAGTGAACTGTCCTTATTATTTCTATTGGGAAGACTGTCATTCCTCTGACTGAAGGTGCCAGAATGAAGCATGGGCCCTGTAATGCCAGGGCTGGGCAGGTCACCACACAGCATGCTAGCCACTGCTGTGATGACAGGGGACAAACGGACCACTGGATCCACTTGCCACCAGAACTCCCTCGGAGGGTTCCTAATTAAGGTCTTATCGAGATTCTAGGAGGGATCGGCTCTCCTCAGCATAATAGAGGACTCTCCGAGCTTCTGTTGAGGTTCCCAGGAGAGGATCAGAGGCCCCTCTTGGGAACAACAGGAGCCCATGTTTAGTTGCTCCTTTTTTCATTACATGAGTCAACTCTCTCCTGAAGACAACAGGAAATTCCACCTCTGTTTCCAAAGATTCTCCCCTAAGATGGATCTTCATATACTGGGAACTGGGACCAGCTTCCACTAGAAAGCTTAAAAAGAAAAAGTACTTATCTTCTTTTGTAACACTGCTTGGCCCCAATATAAACTAGAGGATGGGGAAGTCTGATAGGAAAAGGCTAAGTCTTTTATTTAAATTATTATTTTTTTTATTAACCTATAACGTACTATTTGTTTCAGGGGTACGCATATGTCAGTCATCGGTCTTACACAATTCACAGCACTCACCATGGCACATACCCTCCCCGATGTCCATCACCAGGCACCACCCCATCGACCCCCCCCCCCCCCCCCCTCCAGCAACCCTCAGTTTGTTTCCCGAGATTAAGAGTCTCTTACTATTTGTCTCCCTCTCTGGTTTCATCTTGTTTCAAGAAAAATGCTAGTCTTAACTATAACCCCATATTACAACTTGATCTTCTCTGTAAAAGGCAAGGAAATGAACCAAAATTCCATATGGTCAGGACTTTATGGCCCTATACCCTATGATCAGTCCATACTCCTTTAGGGGGCCTGAAGACACCCCTCTCATCTCTACCCCTCAATCCACCATTAGCTCAGCTGCCTCAGGCCCTTATACTTCTGTTAATCTGCCACTTCACCTGATTCTGTCATATTCTTTATGTGCCCCCCTTTTATCTTGTAAACAGGTTGTGCCAAGATCGTGTTTTTTTTGTCCGTTTCTCCTGAGTCTCTCAGGAGTCTCTCAGTCCTCTTTGTTTGCTTCCTTTGTGTGTCACATCTGAACTGTATCTTGAGAGGACTGGAGGATCGTTGCCTGACTCTTGCTGGATGTGGGGACTTCTCCCTCATTCATTTCCTGGGTTAATGGCTCTAAGTGGGGCCAACTGTCTGTGGTTAGTCTACCTCAGGCCTGGGACTTTGAGGAATAGTCCCAAGCAGCTGCCAAAACTCCTTTCAAGGAGGTTCCCAGTCTTTTCTTGGCCCAATGTGGACTGTCATTTTTCTCTTTCCTGCTGGTTGAATGAAAACACGCATCTGTTCACCTGCACGAACTGATGAGCTACAGGACCAGCAAGCCTCTCTCTGCCCTCTGGGCTCTGTACCTCCTTGGCCACCACCTCCCCTTCCTCCTGTTCTGCATCACCATGGCCGTGGCTTCCAGAACCAGCTTCTCTACCACCCTGGGTGCCTCTGGTACCAGTGGCTCCTGCTCCTCTTACATTCACCAAGGAGCCAACAGCACCCTGAGCTGTTGGGCTACCTCTTTATGAGGTTCAAACTGGAGTACCTCCTAAATCAGCACAAGGGGGCTCAGGGACTCCCCTGGACTTAAAACGCCCACTTCAGATTTCCCCACAGGAGCCCCAAGTACAAGTGACAGTGGGGAACAAACTGATGGATTTTTAGTGGACGCAGATACAACCTCCTCAGTACCTGCTGCCATTTGTCAGCAAAGGATGACTTAAAATGATGGTTGACTTTGTCTCATAAAACTTTTCATGGATAATTGTTAAGAATGAGTAGGTTGAATAGATCTTTTAAAAAAAGGGCTTATAGGTAAACTTTTTTTTTTTTTTAATTTATTTGACAGAGAGATCACAAGTAGGCAGAGAGGCAGGCAGAGAGAGAGGAAGGGAAGCAGGCTCCCTGCCGAGCAGAGAGCCCGATGGGGCTGGGATCATGACCTGAGCCGAAGGCAGAGGCTTTAACCCACTGAGCCACCCAGGCGCCCCTATAGGTAAACTTTTAAATAGATTTCAAAATCTTTGGCAGCCTAAAACTTCGAAGTTTTGCTAAGTTAGATGATACATTAGATCAAATTCATTGGATATTTAAAGTCTTTTCCAAGTAAGATAAAATGCTAAAACATCAATTACTGAATGCAGATTTGTCTGCTTTTGGCCTGTTATTATAGAGAAACTGAGGATTATAAAAACTATAATATGTACTCATAAACTTTAGATCTAAAGAATTCTGGTTTAACAGACAGTTCAACAGCTCAAAATTGCTTACTACTCTTAATTTTCACAGGAAACTAAGGTTTCTAAGAGTTAAAATTCTACCAAATATAATTAAGACTGATAGAAATGACAAAGAAAGAAACTCATATGTAGGAAAGGAAGAGATATGTAAAACAAAACAAAACAAAACAAAGAACTGGTACGAGGAATGGGAATACAGTTTTATTGAGGCAAAAGGAAGTAATTTTGTCCTACAACAAGACTGGTTATCCAGAGAGAGAAGGCTTAGGACAAAATCTCAGTGAAAAAGAAAACTGCAAGAAGGTTTGTGACGGGAAAGTTTAGGAAAAAAATTTTATATGTGATCAGAACTAAGACTTTAATGAATGGATTTTTAAAAGTACACTGGTATAAGACTGAGATACAGCTCTTCTCTCAATTAAAGACAAAGTCTTCTTGGATTGTTGGTCTGCTCTTGATAAGAAATTATAAACAAAATTTTTTCTTTTTCCTTTATCTTTCCAGAAAACCAAAGTTTCTATGTTTTATCTTTATCAGGTCTTTGATTACAAGAGAAACTTCTGAATATTTCTGAAACTTCTGTGAATATTCTGAAACTTCTTAATATTTAAGGAGTTAAGTTTTGCTAGCAACTGTATAAACTGTAGAATCTCTTTTCGTCACCTTGGTTAATTAGATAATTAAATATTACATTTTGTTAATAATCTACAATCTTAATTCAGGTATGTGCTTTAAAACTTTGAGGTTTTTAACAAAATTCCCAAGATTCAAAATCTAAATGAAGTCTTTTTGACTAATTAGTCTTATTCACATGGCATAAGTTACATTGCAAGCACTATCAAACAAATGATGAAAAACCTTAGGTTCTATAGAATAGGTAAAGGTTATAACTATTTAACAAATTACATGAAATTCCTAAGGCTTTTAATATGCTCTGGTGTAAGGTCACCATTTGACATTTTAATTACTGAAATGTTGTGTGTCACAGAAATAATTTGATTTCCTCGTCAACTGCATCATAATAAACTCTTATCAGATCTCTAACCATGGCCATTTGTTAGTTTTTTGTCATTTATAGTTATTGTCCTGATGTTCTTGAGAAATGTGTTTTGTCTTCAAGGAGATTCATGAAAAGAACTTTCTAACAAACAGATTTCTGATATGTTTAAGATCATAAAACTAAACTCGGTAAGAACTTCTGATCTAATGAGAAAGCTGCATTCAAATAGAACAAAATTAATAACATGGGACTAAATGTACTGAAGAAGATGAGATAGTTTTTATGACTTATTTCAAACATTGCTGGTTCTCTAATGTTTGCTCTTACAGACTTAAGTTTCCCTTAAGTTCCTCTGAAGTTATCTATGACTTACAGAAATATGGTAGAATATTCCTTTGTGAACAAATTGAAACATTTATCTTTTCTCCCTCTCTGAACTCTCCAGGATACAGTAAGTGTATCTCTGTGCATATTCTTTCCTGGCAGTTATAATTACTTGCATAAATTCAATAAGAATCTGTTCTCCTTGTAATAAGACACCACTGGAAACATTGGTTGTATTACCAAAGCTTTGACTGGAATGTCATAGAGACATGCACAGAATCAGATATGACCAGACAGACAGACTCAGATATGACCAGTCTACTGTAGACTTTATGGAGTCAACAGAGCCCCTTGGAAACGTTAAATGTTAAGACTCTTGCTTACAGAGTTCCCAGCAGCCTTACCAGGTGAGTAAAGAGTGTCACTTCATCACAGGTGCAGGAAACCTCAGGATATTTTGGGGACCATAAGTGGAATTCATCCATATCTACAGGTATTGCAGGCAAATCTGATGGTAAGTATTTGGCTCAGCTTCTGGCCTTGAGACGCCATTAAAGACTCAATATGAAATTCCTTATAAAATTTCCAGCAAAGTAGATTAAAAGAAAACTTAACGGTCAATCACTATACTTGTTGAGTTTATGTAAATAATTGAGTGAAGGTTGTTAAAATTGGACTAATTTTACAAATGGGTTAGTCCCGATTTTGCTATCTTTGATGGAAAAGTGGGTGCTTTTAGAGAAAAATTATGTTTCAGTAACACATCTTTGTGGATGTTAGATTCTAGTTCTGATTGTCTTTTAGTATTTGCTGTTTGCCTATAAGACCGTCTGGACCCTGAATAATTCTGATTTCCTCGACTATCTGGCTATGACTCTCCAAACTAAGGTTTCCAATCTCTGCCCTTCTCTTGACTTAAAGTCATTAAAAACAAAAACTGCCCTTTTCCCCAAAGCCCTGCAAATGGAAGCTGGAGACTTGAGGAAAACTTCAGAGAAACGGCCACAAAACTCACGTAGAGACCATCTTAGTGCCTGTTGCTCTATGGGCCACTCAAAAGGATCACCAGAAACATTTAAACTACAAACCAGAAGGACCCATCAAACAAGCAGAAAGCAATTAACAAAATGACAAAACTTCAGAAAGAGAACTAACAAAACAGAGATAAGCAATCAGACTGCCACTGCCTGTTCCCACTCCAGCTGAGGACGTTTTGAGCCTGACACTTAAACTTTCTCACTGGCAGCACTCAGGAGTCAGACACTGGGTCTGTAATTTGCCCTACTCATTAACTTATTTTCCTCTTGTTTTCAAAGAAATGCCTCTTACTAATTATGTGATTGTTTGCTAAACAAGGCACAGTTTATATGACGGCTAACACAGCCTGCTGCACCTGTATTACTCCTGGGAAGTAAAAATCCACATAGATAAAATAAGGCAATAAGCCACCTGGCTACAAGATGCCCTTTACGACATTCTTACAAAAATCAGGAAAGTCTGCACAATGGTTACCACAGCTTGCTGTGTATTAATCAATTCATCTGGAGAAGTTAAAAGCCTCCAGGTCACCAGGGCAGTAGCTAACTGGACCACAATGCTCTATAAACCCATCCGACCTCCCCCTCCTCCTCTTGGTGGGACTTCTTTTTCTCCTAGTTTCCAGGCCTTTCATGGTTATACCCTCTTCTTGGACCCTAATAACCATACTCCTTATTCTAATGTTTAGATCTGTATTCTAAAGTTACTAACAAAATTGATTTCCTTTTGCCTATGCCAGATGGATCTCCAGATGTTGGTTTGCAACAATCCTGAAAGAAAGAAACAAATGACTATTAACACCCACTAGTCCAAGCCAAAACTTCCTTCTACTCCTTACTCTCCATCCAGGTTTCCTAAAACTTAGATAGCAAGGATTTCTGGAGCCCTCAGGCAAGGTCAACATCCCACACCATCATGAAGTACTACTTAAAGGAGATGCACCATCACCCAATTTTTCCTTAAAAGGTTTTTAGAGCCCAGAGTCCTTGATGGAGGGCCATTGAAAGTAGACAGGTTCTAAGAGGAAAGCAGAAGTCCTGGCCAGCTCTTGGGAAAGTCAGAGGCATGTCCTGGCAGCACTCCACAAAAAGTCAGCTCAAACCAGACAGGCTCAAAATGGCAGGTGGCATGACAGAAACTCCTGGCCAAATAAGTAAGAAAAGGCATGAAACCTTACTTCCAAGAAATCTCTGCCCTGAGTAATGAATATTCTACCCCTAGTTAGCAAGGGCCAATAAAAGAAAAACAACCCTTAGGGTACACAGCTCTCTCTCTCCAGCTTTAATAAACTTCCCCACTTGTGTTGCTCATACAACTGTGTTGTGTCTGTCCTTGAATTTTTTTCCTTGTGCCAAGACCAAGAACCTTCAGCAACATCTCTAGGACAGGCTGGGTCCAGGCCCTAGATCACCCAGCAACACTAGGAGAGCAGTGTTCCCCCAATCCCTGCCCACCTAAGCTCTAGCCATTCTACCAAAGCTCCAACCATCCCACCAAAGTAGCCCCAGTGTAATGCACACTGAGACATCAAGGGACAGTGCCCACTATAACTACAGTTATGTTGCCAAGACAACACAAATATAAAGCACTCCAGGATACACAAGAGCCACATGTGCTTCCGCACCAGACAATGTGCTAGAGCACTCCTTGGGTGGAACATCTAGGACCTCCCAGCCTACATCCACTTTAGCTCCAGCTATTCTGCCATAAGCCCCTGCATGGAGCACCTTAACACCTCCCAGCCTACACTGCATCAGCTCCAGCCATGCTGCTAGAGGGCCCCCTATGCAGACTGGCCCAGGACTACCTGGCCTGCACCTGCTTTAGCTCCTGCTATTTTGTCAGGGAGTCCCCTGCAGAGAACATCCTGGGACCCTCCTGGACTGTGTCCACTTCAACTTCAACTATCCCCAGGGTGCTCCTGGCCCCTACCCACCTCAGCTCCAGCCAGAAAACCAAAGCTACCAGGCACATTTTTACACAATGTCATTCCTTCAAGACTAAGGGAAGTAGCTATTCTGTCTAATTCACTGAAACAAACACAGAAAGTAAAAAAAAAAAGAAAGAAAGAACGAACAGAGGAATATGCTCAAAATGAAAGAAAAAGACAAAACTTCAGAAAGAGAACTAAACAAAACAGAAATAAGCAATTTACCTGATAAAGAGTTCAAAGTAATGATCATAAATATGCTCACCGGAGAGAAGAGTGAATGAACTGTGTTAGAACTTCAACAAAGAGACAGACAATATAAAAATGAGCCAGAGTTGAAGAATACAACAACTGAAATGAAGGGGGAAAAAAAACAAACAAAACTCTAGAGGGAATCATTAGAGAATGTGGAAGAATTAATCAGTGACCTGAAAAACAGGCTAATGGAAAGCAGCCAAGCTGAACAGCAAAAAGAAAAAAGAATTTTAAAAATGAGGATAGATGAAAGGATTCTGGGACAAATCAAGTATACTAACATTTGCATTATAAGGTTCCAGAAGAAAAGAGACAAAGGGCAGAAAACTTATTTGAAGAAATAATAGCTGAAAACTCCCAAACCTGAGAAAAGAAGCAGACATCCAAGTGGAAGCAGAGACAGTCCCCAACAAGATGAATCCAAGGAGTTCCACACCAACACAAACAATAATTAAAACATCAAAGATTAAAGATATAAAGAGAAACTTAAAAGCAGCAAGAGAAAAGCAACTAGCAATGTATAAGGTAAATCCCACGAGCTACCAGCTCACTTTTCAGCAGAAATTGTAGGCCATAAAGGAGTGACATGATATATTCAAAATGCTACAGGGGAAAATAACATACAACCCGGAACACTCAACCTGGTTAAGATTAGCACTCAGAATTAAGAGACAAAGAGTTTCCCAGACAAACAAAAGTTAAAAGATCACCATAAATAAACTGGCATTTTAAGAAATATTAAAGGGACTTCTTCCAGTGGAAAAGAAAAGGTTGTAGAAGAAAAATACAAAAGGAAAAAATTTGTGAGTAAAAAAGCAAATGTACAATAAGAGTAGATCAATCACTAATAAAGCTAGTATAAAGTTTAAAACACAAAATTAGTAAAATCAATTATATCTAAGAAAATTAGTTACAGGAGTCACAAAATAAAAAGATGCAAAATATGACATCATGCACATAAAACAGAGGAGGTGAGAAAAATGTAATGCTAGAATGGGTTCAAGCTTAAGGGGCCATTGATGTAATACAGACTGCTAAATATTTAGGATGGTATAGATGAACCTCATGGTAGCCGCAAACCAAAAACCTATAGCAGACAAAAAAATAAAGAGGAAGGAATCAAAGCATAATAATAAAGAAAATTATCAATCCCAAGGGAAGAGAGCAAGAGGCTTAAAAAATAGAACTACAAAAACAATCAGAAAGCAATCAACAAAATGGCAATAAGCATATGCCTATCAATAATCACTTTAAATGTAAATTATATAATTGCTCCAATCAAAAGAGATGGGGTGACTGGATTAAAAAAACAAGACCCGGGGTGCCTGGATGGCTCAGTGGGTTAAAGCCTCTGCCTTCGGCTCAGGCCATGATCTCAGGGTCCTGGGACTGAGCCCCACATTGGGCCTCTCTGCTTGGTGGGGAGCCTGCTTCTTCCTCTCTCTCTCTCTGCTTGCCTCTCTGCCTACTTGTGATCTCTCTCTGTCAAATAAATAAATAAAATCTTTAAAAAACAACAACAACAAAACAAGACCCATCTAATTGCTGCCTACGAGAGACTCACTTCATACCTAAAAGACACATACAGACTGAAAGTGAAGGGACAGAAAAAGATATTTCATTCAAATGGAAGTGAAAAAGAAAGCTGGAAGCAGTACTTATAACAGACAAAATAGACTTTAAAACAAAGACTATAATGAGAGACAAAGAAGGGCATTATATAATGACAAAGGGATCCATCTAACAAGAGAATATTACAATTGTAAATATCTATGTACCCCAAATAGAAGCATCCAAATACATTAAGCAAATTAACAATGGACATAAAGGGGGACAATGATGGTTATACAATAATAGTAGGGGACTTTAGCACCCCACTTAAATCAATGGATAGATCAACCAGATCTTAAAAAATCAATAAGAAAACAGTGACTTTAAATGACACATAAGAACAAACGAGCTTAACAGATAGATACAGAACAATCCATCCAAAAACAGCAGAATATACATTCTTTTCAAGTGCCCAAAGAACTGTCTCCAGGAGAGATCACATGTTAGACCATGAAACAAGTCTCAATAAATTTAAGAACACCAATATTATATCAAGCATCTTTTCGAACCATGATAGTGTGAAACTAGAAATCAGTTAAAAGAAAAAAAAAACTAGAAAAAGTACAAACACATGGAGGCTAAACAACATGTTACTAAATAACTGATGGGCCAATGAAGAAATCAAAGAAGAAATAAAAAAAAATACCTGTAGGAAAATGAAAATGGAAACAGGATGGTCTAAAGTCTTTGAGACATAGCAAAAGCAATTCAAAGAAGGAGGTTTAAAGCAATACAGGCCTACCTCAAGAAACAAGAAAAATATTAAGCAATCCAACCTTCCACATGAAGGAACTAGAAAAAGAACAAACAAACCCCAACAATAGTAGGAGTAAGAAGAGCAGAAATAAATGAAATAAAGATTTAAATTAATAGAATATATTAATGAAACCAGGAGCTGGATTTTTAAAAGATAAATAAAATTTTGTTAAATCCTTAGCCAGGCTAATCAACAAAAAAAGATAGAGGACTCAAATAAATTAATCAGAAATGAAAGAAGAGAAATAACAAGTGACACCAAGAAATACAAAGCATTCTAAGAGAACCAAGAAATACAAAGCATTCTAAGAGACTACTAAAACATATATATATATATATAATACATATTATATATATATATAGACAGATATATGCCAACAGTTGGACAACTTAAATGGATAAGTTCCTAGAAACATAAAATTTTCAAGACTGAATCACAAAGAAACAGAGAATTTGAATAGACTGATTACTAGTAACGAAGTTCAATCAGTAATCAAAAACTCCCAACAAACAAAAGTCCAGGACCAGATGACTTCACAGGTGAATTTTACCAAACATTTAAAGAGTTAATACCTATTCTCCTCAACTCATTCCAAACAAACAAACAAACAAACAAAAAAAACCCCAAAAACAAACAGAAAAAGGAGAATTTGTAAATTCACTCAAAAGGGCCAGCATTACTCTGATACAGAACCAGACAAAGACAGTAAAAAAAAAAAAAAAAAAAAAGGCAAAAAGAAAGAAACCTATATTGGGACGCCTGGGTGGCTCAGTTGGTTAAGCGGCTGCCTTCAGCTCAGGTCATGATCCCAGTGTCTTGGGATTGAGTCCCATATCCGGCTCTTTGCTTGGCAGGGAGCCTGCTTCTCCCTCTGCCTGCCTCTCTGTCTGCCTGTGCTCGCTCTCTCTAACTAATAAATAAATAAAATCTTAAAAAAAAAATTTTTTTAAAAAAGAAAGAAACCTATAGGCCAATATCCCTAATAAACACAGTTGAAAAAAAAAAATCTTTAACAAAATATTAGCAAACCAATTCAACAACACATTAAAAGGATCATTCTCCAACAGTACATTAAAAGGATTATTCACCATGACCAAGTGGGATTTATTCCTGGGCTGCCAGGTTGGTTCAACATCTGCAAATCAATCAATGTGATACAATACATTAATAAAACAAAGAACAAGAAACATATGATACTCTCAATAGATGCTGAAAAAGCATTTGACAAAGTACAACACCCTTTCTTGATCAAAACTCTTCACAGTGTAGGCATAAAGGGTACATACCTCATATCATCAAAGCCATCTATGAAAAACCCACAGTGAATATCATTCTCAATGGGGAAAAACTGAGAGCTTTTCTCCTAAGGTCAGAACACGGCACAGATGTCCACTATCACCACTGCTATCCAACATAGTACTAGAAGTCCTAGCCTCAGCAATCAGACAACAAAAAGAAATAAAAGGCATGTGAACTGGCAAAGAAGAAGTCAAACTCTCACTCTTTGCAGATATGATACTTTATGTGGAAAACCCAAAAGACACTCCAAAACTGCTAGAACTCATAAAGGAATTCAGTCAAGTGTCAGGATATAAAATCAATGCCCAGAGATCAGTGGCATTTCTATACACCAACAGTGAGACAGAAGAGAAATTAAGGAGTTGATCCCATTTACAACTGCACCCAAAACCATAAGATACCAGGGAATAAACCTAATCAAAGAGGCAAAGAATCTGTACTCAGAAAACTATAAAGTACTCATGGAAAAAATGGAGGAAGACACAAAGAAATGGAAAAACGTTCCATGCTCATGGATTGGAAGAACAAATATTGTGAAAATGTCTATGCTACCTAAAGCAATCTACACATTTAATGCAACCCCTATCAAAATACCATCGAATTTTTTCAACAAAATGGAACAAATAATCCTAAAATTATATGGAACCAGAAAAGGTCCCAAAGAGCCAGAGGAATGTTGAAAAAGAAAGCCAAAGTTGGTGGCATCACAATTCTGGACTTCAAGCTCTATTACAAAGCTGTAATCATCAAGACAGTATGGTGCTGGCACAAAAACAGACACACAGATCAGTGGAACAAAACAGAGCCCAGAAGTGGACCCTCAACTCTATGGTCAACTAATCTTCGACAAAAGAGGAAAGCAGGTCCAATGGAAAAAAGACAGTCTCTTCAACAAATGGTGTTGGGAAAATTGGACAGCCACATGCAGAAGAATGAAACTGGACCATTTTCTTACACCACACATAAAAATAAGACTCGAAACGGATGAAAGACCTCAATGTGAGACAGGAATCCACCAAAATCCCTGAGGCGAACACAGGCAGCAACCTTTTCAATCTCGGCCGCAGCAACTTCTTCCTAGAAACATTCCCAAAGGCAAGAGAAACAAGGGCCCAACTGAACCACTGGAACTTCATCAAGATCAAAAGCTTCTGCACAACAAAGGAAACAGTGAACAAAATCAAAAGACAACTGACAGAATGGGAGAAGATATTTGGAAATGACATATCAGATAAAGAGTTAGTATCCAAAAATCTATAAAGAACTTATCAAACTCAACACCCAAAGAACAATAATCCAATCAAGAAATGGGCAGAAGACATGAACAGACATTTCTCCAAAGAAGACATCCAGATGGCCAACAGACACATGAAAAAGTGCTCCACAGCACTGGGCATCAGGGACATACAAATCAAAACCACAATGAGATACCACCTCACACCAGTCAGAATGGCTAAAATTAACCAGTCAGGAAACAACAGATGTTGGCGAGGATGAGGAGAAAGGGGAATCCTTCTTCACTGTTGGTGGGAATGCAAGCTGGTGTAGCCACTCTGGAAAACAGTATGAAGGTTCCTCAAAGAGTTGAAAATAGAGCTACCCTATGACCCAGTAATCACACTACTGGGTATTTACCCTAAAGATACAAATGTAGTGATCCAAAGGGGCACATGCACCTGAATGTTTATAGCAGCAATGTCCATGATAGTCAAACTATGGAAGGAACCAAGGTGTCCATTAACAGATGAATGGATAAAGAAGATGTGGCATGTATATACAATGGAATACTATGCAGCCATCAAAAGAAATGAAATCTTGCCATTTGTGACAACGTGGATGGAACTAGAGGATATTATGTTGAGTGAAATAAGTCAATCAGAGAAAGACAAGTGCTATATGATCTCCTTGATATGAGGAATTTGAGAGGTAGCATAGGGGGTTTGGGAAAGAAAAAATGAAACAAGATGGGATCAGGAGGGAGACAAACCATAAGAGACTCTTAATCACACAAAACAAACTAAGGGTTGCTGGGAGGTGGGGGGCAGGGATAGGGTGGCTGGGTTATGGACACTGGGGAGGGTATGTGCTATGGTGAGTGCTGTGAAATGTGTAAGCCTGATGATTCACAGACCTATACCCTTGGGGCAAATAATACATGATATGTTAAGTAAACAAACAAATAAAAGGATCATTCACCATAATCAAGGGGATTTATTCCAGGGATGCAAGGATGGTTCAATATCTGCATATCATCAACATCATACATACATTCAAAAATGAAGAATAAAAACCATATGATTGCCTCAACAGATGCACAAAAAGCATTTGACAAAATACAACATCCATTCATGAAAAAAGCTTTCAACAAAGTTGGCACAGAGAAAACATACCTCAAAATAGTAAAGGCCTTTTATGACAAAGCCAAAGCTAACATTATACTCAATGATGAAAATTGAAAGCTTTTCCCCTAAGGTCAGGGACAAGACAAGGATATCCACTCTCACACTTTTATTCAACAGAGTACTGGAAATTTTAGCCATAGCAATCAGACAAGAAAAATAAATCAAAGGTATCCAAATCAGTTAAGGAAAATGTAAAACTGTCACTATTTGCAGATGACATGATACTATATATCCCTAAAGACTCTACCAAAAAACCATTAAACCTAATAAATAAATGCAATAAAGCTTCAGGGTACAAAATTAATATACAGAAATCTACTGTATTTCTATATAGTAATGATAAAGTAGGAAAAAAGAAATTAACAAAATAATCCCCTTTACAATTGTGCCAATAAGAATAAGATACCTAGACATAAATTTAACCAAGGAGGTAAAAGACTTAAACTCTGGAAACTCTAAGACACTGATGAAAGAAATTGAAGAGAACACAACCAAATGGAAAGATATACCATGTTCATGGACTAAATGAATTAATATTGTTAAAATGTCTACACTACCCAAAACAATCTACAGATTCAGTATTAATTCCTATCAAAATACCAATTATATTTTCCACAGAACTAGAACAAATTTGTATGGAACCATAAAAGATCCCCCAAATAGCTAAAGCAATCTTGAGAAGGAACAAAGCTGGGTATCACAGTCTCAAGTTTCAAGCTATCCTACAAAGCTATAGTAATCAAAACAGTATGGTACTGGCACAAAAACAGACACATATATCAACAGAACAGGATGGGGAGCCCAAATATAAACCCGTGCTTATATGGCCAATTAATCTATGACAAAGGTGGCAAGAATATATAATGGGAAAAAGACAGTCTCATCAATAAAAGATATTGGAAGAACTGGACAGGTATGCAAAAGAATACAACTGAGGGTGCCTGGGTGGCTTCTTTGGTTAAGCACCAGACTCTTGATTTTGGCTCAGGATGTAATCTCAGGATCACAAGATGGAGCTCCATAGTCAGGCTCTGTGCTCAGTGTGGAGTCTGCTTAAGACTCTCCCTCTCCCTCTGCCTCCCTCCTCTACTCTCTCTCTCCCTAAAATAAATAAATAAATCTTAAAAAAAAAAAAAACAAAAAAAAAAAAACTGGTTCACTTTCTCAGAACACATAAAAATAAGCTCAAAATGAATTAAAGACCTAAATGTGAGACCTGGAACCATAAAACTCCTAGGACAAAATAGGAGTAATCTGGATATCAACCTTAGCAACATATTTATAGATATGTCTCCTCAGACAAAAGAAACAAAAAGCAGAATTAAACTATTAGGACTACAACATAATAACTTTTATAGTAAAGGAAACCATCAACAAAATGAAAAGGCAACCTATTGAATGACAGAAAATATGTGCAAATGACATATATGATAAGGGGTTAATATATTAAATATATAAGGAACATATAAAATTCAACACCAAAAATACAAATAACCCAATTAAAAAATGAGAAAACCTGAACATTTTTCCAAAGAAGACACAGATGACAAATAGATACATAAAAAGATGCTCAATATGACTAATCATCAGGGAAATGCAAATCAAACCACAAGATTATCACCTCATACCAGTCAGAATGGTTACTGACAAAAAGACTAGCAATAACAAGTGTTAATGAGGATGTGGAAAACAGAACCCTCATGCACTACTGGTGGGTATACTGGTGCAACTACCGTGGGAACTGTATGGAGATTTGACAAGAAAATTGACATATAAATACCATATCATCCAGTAATTCTGCTACTGGGTATTTACCCAAAGAAAGCAAAAATACGAATTCGAGAAGATATATGCACCCCTATGTTTATTGTAGCATTATTTACACTAACCAAGATATGGAAGCAACCTAGGTGTCTCTCAATAAATGAATAAAAATGTGGTGTATATATCTAATGGAATATTACTCAGCCATAAAAAGTGAGATCTTGCCTTTGTGACAACATGGATGGACCTAGAGAGCATTATGACAAGTGAAATAAGTCAGAAAGACAAAGACAAATACCACATGATGGTATTTGAATATAAAAAACAAATATAAAAATATAAAGAAATATTTTTATTTGAATATTAAAAAAACAAATGAACAAACAAAAACAAAACAGAAACTATTCACAAATACAGAGAACAAACTCTTGCTTGCCAGATGAGATAGGGATTGCAGGATGGGCAAAATAGGCAAAGGAGATTAAGAGGTACAAACTGCTGGGCACCTGGTGGCTCAGTCGGTTAAATATCCACCTTTGTCTCAGGTTATGATCCGGGGGTCCTGAGATGGAGCCCTGCATCAGGGTCCTTACTCAGCGTGGGTGGGAGGAGTGACTGCTTCTCCCTCTCCCTTTGCCCCTCCCCTCTGCTTGTGTTCTCTTTCTCTCAGGATAAATAAATAAAGTCTTCCAAAAAAAAAAAAGAGGGTGATAAAAACTTCTGATTAGGGGCACCTGGGTGGCTCAGTGGGTTAAGCTTCTGCCTTCAGCTCAGGTCATGATCTCAGGATCCTGGGATCAAGTCCCGCATCAGGCTCTCTGCTCAGCGGGGAGCCTGCTTCCTCCTCTCTCTCTCTCTGCCTGCCTCTCTGCCTACTTGCCTCTCTCTGTCAAATAAATAAATAAAATCTTAAAAAACAAAACAAAACAAAAACTTCTGGTTATAAAATAAATACATGACTGAGATGAAAGGACAGAATAGGGAATACAGTCAACAATACTGTAATAATGTTGTGTGGTGATATATGGTAACTACACTCATTGTGGTGAGCACTGCATAATGTATGGAACTGCTGATTTGCTATGTTGTACACCTGAAACTAGTAACATTGTATGTCAACTATACTTCAACAATAACAAATTTTTTAAAATTTTAAAACTGTGTTTTTGTTCTCCTTAAGGAAAGAAGGCAACTGTATGTAGGAAAAAAAAAATCATGCCCCAGTAGAATACAAAGCTCTGCTTACAGCATGACTTTCTAAGGTGCCTGATTCTGATTCATTCTCTTTGAGCTATAACTCTGTAAATTGTAGATAACTGATAATGCAAATAATTCTTGCCTATATCCACGAAAACAAACTGTCAGATGGAGTTTCTGATTCCTAAGGGGCTAAAAGGCAATTTTAATGCCCTTTGCTAATTCACTTCTCTTTTCCTATTTTTTAGTTCTCTTTTGAACTGATAACATTTTTTCTGGTCCCCTCAATTAATTGATATGTTAATTAAATTTTTGGCATGTTCATTTTTTTCAGCTTTACTGAAATAAAACGGACAAAACTGTAAGTCATTCAAAGCACACAATGTGATAATGACATGTTCATTTTAGAGCTACTTTCAAAGCCATGATTTTACCTTTTTCAAAAATTACTTTTCTGATGTATCAGCAGTGTTGTGGGGCAGGAAATGGCAGCACCCTGGAAAAGGAGACTAAAAAGTGCCTGAAGGGACTATTAACAGAGGTGTTGGCAGAGTTAAGCAGCCAGGATGCTGAAGCATCCCAATTAACAACACAGGGAAATTGGTACCACCTCTAGGGCCCA
>ML102277.1:0-20635 GCA_003697995.1 Taxidea taxus jeffersonii | reverse complement strand
TGGGCATGGGGAGAGAACTGTGGCCACACTAAAGAGGGACACAAATCAAGGCCTGGCAGGAGGGGACAAGAAAATAAATAAAAATTTTCTCTCCTCTTGTTCTCTGAGCCCCATGAAGCCAGAGAGTAATGTATCAGCAACAGGCTGATACAGTCTAGCTTGTTCATTGCTGTTTCGACTTTTTTTCAGTCAAACCAGCCAACATGAATCATAAATTCTCAGTGGGTTGAGAAGATCTAGCCCAAATATGTGATATACAAAGACTTTTATAGAACCTTAGAATGTAAGTATGCTTTATATCTACATAGTTAAATAATATGGCCCTTTAGTAAGGCACAAATAAAAGAGGTACTATGTTTTGATCACTTTCTCTATATCTCATGTCTTACGTTCATGCTGTATAGGGGCTCAAGTAAGGCCACCCCAAAATAATATTGGTTACTTTGAATTGAAGCTACTTGGGAAACAGCTAGGGCAAGAACAACACTCAGACCCTCCTCCATCTCTGCGTTAGGTGGGAAATAAATCTCCCACATGAAAGTTGCCTTTCCTGTATTAAGAAGTAAAAAGACACCCTTATCACCAGAGCAGAGACTTTAAAGTTGAGAGAGCTGTAGAGACAAACCTTGTTATTGTTTACTAATCTACAGTCTCAGCCCAAATTCTGCTTAGAATTCCTTACTAGTTAAAGCTCCCAAACATCTGCTTTATTTAACTCATCAATTCCTCACAAACTTATTGTCTCTGTCTAAAATGCATAAAAACTGCCTGCTTTGGTCATTTCTTTGGGTCTTAATTTCATTACTGAGCCTCCATGCACACATAGTAGAACTTTGGGTTTTTTCTCTTTTTAGTCTGTCTCATGTCAATTTAATTCCTAAAACAGCTGGAAGAATCTTGGAAAGAAAAGCAAATTTTTTCCTCCCCTACAGTTGGCATAGTCAGCAGGATACTCTAATTTGCTGGAGACTGCTCACTCTGCCTCAGCTGAGAGACTGTGGGACATCTGACATACAGCTAGTGGAAGGTAAGATTTCTTACCATGTCAGCCTAGGGGAATCTCTGTCTGCAGGGTCCAGTGGTGTGAGAGTAGCTTCCTTGCTTGTCAGAGCTGGAGAAATCCCATTCCAGTAGTTCTTGCCTGGTGTCACAGATTAGTGGGTCTGTGACTAGATATGTCACACATTTGTGGGAGGCCAGAGACACCTATACACCACATCACTTTTACCACCTGTGCAACAAAGTTTTTGCTTTCTTGGATTATTTTTGGGAGTAAACTTTGGATCATGGGGGGTTGCATCATCTATGCTCTCTCCAGGGTCACCTCTTACATCCATGGTAAAGATTTATTCTAAGCCTGTAAAGTTGCCTCTGGGTTCTATATATTTAGTATTGGAATAAATATATTAATGGTGATCCCACATGTTTATGGCCAAACAACAGATCTTTTGAATTGGAAAAACTTCTACATTTAAATTGCTTTTTGTTGTGGTGGTGGTTTTTTTGTCCACACTGCCGCGCCCCCACCCCCCAAGCTTTGATTGCAAACAGTTGCCTTATTGGTATTTATGGGAGTATCAAACTGAAAGGAAAACATGAAAGTATAGCAGATAACCTTAGAAAATCTGTTAATAAAATTAAAGAACCAAAGTCAGATTTAGAACAAGAATCAGAAATCAAATCTGACATAAACCCTCCTTCTTAGACCCTTCTTTTATCCCCCAACCCCCATCACTGACCTTTCAGAAGATCTTTTGGATCTCTTCCCTACAAACCCAGTGCCATCTCAACCAATTTCCTTAAATCCAGAACTCCAATTTCCCCCAAGAAGAACCCTTAAACAACCAGCTGCCTATCTTCCCTTTCTTTGCAAGATTTACAGAGAGCATGCTGGCCTTATCTCTAGGCCCAGGGAAAACAGGTTATCTGAGTAAATGCTGGACCTCAGGGAGTAAATCTAGCAGGAACACCTGGGAAGTCCAACAAAGTTCATTTTGCTGGACCTTACAATTCCTCCTATTTTCCAGGGCTTTGTAATCAGGCTCTGCCAGTTTCAAGCATTCCTATGCAATGTCTACGGATGTACCCTCGACATCCACTGCAAAGAGTTTCTGTCCCCTGGACAGTAACAGACCTTCTAAACTGTAAAGCTCCTTTACCTCTATTCTTAGAGAATCCTACTAAATTTAGAGAGGAATTACAAAGATGAGCAACCATCCACAATCTCACATCCCTCACAGAGACCTTGACTGGCTGCTGCAAGGGTTCTTCCAGCCTGTGATTATCAGGTGGTATCAGGTGGTTTTCAGACAGGCCAAATGGCTCCCTGGAGAAAAGTCCCCTGACAAGGGAAACAGGTGGCCAGAGCCTCTCCCCAGCGCTCCTACGAATGACCAGAAGATGGCTCAGCTAGAGGCTGATATTCAAGGGTCAACAGAGAAACACTGGAGCACTTTCCTCCCCAAATCAGTCAGTCTAAGGTTGAAATATGCACTCAGAAAGGAAGAGAACACCAAAGAGCCTTTGTTGAACATTTTACACAACCTTTTCAAAGGCACACTGCATTCATTCCAGAAGCCTCACAACATAGAATCTTCTAATCTCTGCTGTAGTGGGAAATTTCCTCCCAATATGAAAAAACAAATCCACAAGAATGTGGTCAGTTGGGCGGGGCAACTGCAGAGTCTAAGACTAGAGGCACCCACCCAGTTCTTTGAAAATAGTTCACAGGAAATAGTTCACAGGAAAGCAGGGAGAACAAGGAACCAAAAGCAATAATTCTTGCCTTGCAACTTCAGTCTGTGGAAAGGTGAAGCATGACGCTGAAAATAACTCAGAGCCCAATCAGAAATCTCCCTATTTGCCTCTAAGCAATTGCTGATATTGCAAGAAACAAAAGCAGATATTGGAAGAGAATTTGTCCTGCACTTAAGAAAAAGGAGGGCTTAACAAGCAATCCTCCTAAACTCCACACCCTCAGAAAATTCCTATTTCTCCTGAGGGACAATTCTCCCTTAAGTGGCAGCTGATCCTCAGTAGCATGCCAGACCTACCATAAAACTTAAAATAGAGGCTCAGGAACTGGATCTCTTTTTTTTTTTTTTAAAGATTTTATTTATTTATGTCAGACAGAGAGCAGGAGCGAGCACAGGCAGAGTGGCAGGCAGAGGCAGAGGGAGAAGCAGGCTCCCTGCTGAGCAAGGAGCCCGAAGTGGGACTCCATCCCAGGACGCTGGGATCATGACTTGAGCCGAAGGCAGCCGCTTAACCAACTGAGCCACCCAGGCATCCCAGGAACTGGATCTCTTAATTGACACTGGTGCAACTTCCTTCACCATCTATCTGCTCAGAAGATTTATCTCTATTAGTCACTTCTGATTCTATTCAGGCTGTCAGAGTCTCAGGGCAACCTATTTTATTGCCTGTGTGTCAGCCCACCCCAAAACCCTTAGGCCCTATTCACCCTCATCATGCCTTTCTTGTTCCCAGCTGCTCACCAGTAACCCTTCTTGGTAGCGACCTCTGTTAATTTAATGCCACTATACACCTCAGTGAGAAAGGCATTTTTGTTTCTTTAGCATTAGACCAAATCCCAAGTTTCCCACTTTAGTGGAAACTCATCTTAATCTAAATTCCTCAGAAGAGGATGAATCTTTAAAAGATAGCCCATTTGTCTTTGGGTTACACATGCAAATGAAGTGTCATGAGGTGCAGAGCCGGGGTTCATTTCTCGGAAAAGAAATAAACCATTTCAATCAGTAGCTCTAAACTGTCTCTCTAGAAACCAGAGCAAGGAATTAACCCTATAATAGGCCCTCTCTCTCTTTTTTTAAAGACTTATTTATTTGAGAGAGAGCGAGCGAGAAAGACCAGCATATGCACATGGGGAGTGGGCAGAGGGAGAGAGAATCTCAAGCAGAGTCTGCCCTGAGCGTGGAGCCTGACGTGGGGCTTGATCCCATTACCCTGAGATCATGACCTGAGTGGAAATCAAGAGCCACCCAGGCATAATGGACCCTCTTTTAAAACAGGATGTCTTTGTCTTTACCATCTTACCCTATAACACCTCAATCTTGCCAGTAAAGAAAGAAGGCAAAGGTTGATTAGAGGGTAACCAAATTTATTAATTTATAAAGGGCCTGAGGGACATAAATGAACTCTTTTGAGACTCCTTGGCACCTTCCTCAGTTTTCTTTTCAATCCCACCCAGACTCCCAATTTCTTTTTGCATTTCCATATAAAGGGAGACAACTGCCACAGACTCCCAGTCCAGGAGGCTATTGAGTCTCTCAATATTTCCTCAAGTCCTTCAAGCCAACCTGGACCCTATAACCCTTACCCAAGCTTCCACCATAGTGTACTATGCTGATGCCCTTTTACTCTGTAATCAAAGTGAGTAGGGAACTTTTACAGCTCCCTCATTCACTTAAAGGCGGTAACTGAACAAAGCCATAAAACCTCTAAATCGAAACATCAGTGGGTATAGGAAACTGTTACCTATTTAGGACACCAGATATCACAGGGCATTCAAAAGCTCACTCCAAAATGCCTTGAGTCTCTTTTGTCCAGCCCCTTCCCCAAAACAGTTAAGTCCATTTTTATGGACAGCTGGATTCTGCCACCAACAGATTCCTAATTCTACAGTTTTTGTTAAACCTTTGTGTGCTCTTTTCTCAGGTATCACCCCACTCTGGTCTTCAGAGGCATTAACCTCTTTTGAAGTCTTAAAATGACCTCTGTCCACACTCCTCACTTACCTAATTTCGACAAGCCCTTCCATTCATACTGCCATGAAAATAACACTTTGCTGCGGGGATTCCAGGACAAGCTTCTGCCTCCTAGAAGAAGGCCAACAGCACAGTTCTCATGCCAACTGGACCAGGTGGCATCAGGTGCGCCCCCATACTTCCATGCAGCTGCCCCCTTGCTGGACAAAGCAAGGACTCTTACGTTAGGCTCCTCTGTTAACTTGTGCGTCCCCAGGGTATGTCTGCGCCCTTACAAGTTCATAAGACACAGCATCTCTCAACACAACGACAGACCACTTACAAATAAGCTCTTTTAACTAACTCATCATCTTACATCATTGAAAAACTTTAAATCCAGCTACCTTACTCCCCCTCTAATAATGGAGAGCCCCCTTCTCTTCCCCACAATCGCCTTAAAACTGTATGCTCTCAAAACCACGACAGCATCTCTCAGACATCCCTCTAAATAATCCAGACTAACTTTTATTTTGTCATGGTCCCTGTAAACAAAATTTCCAGGGATACATAATGACTGGTTGTGCCATAATTTTCCCAGACAAAACAACGGAGGCATTTTCTTTGCTCACTGTAAAATAGCCCAAGTGGCTGAACTCATAGCTCTGCCAGCAGAGTTTACATGCTGGTGGGAGGGGAAAATTGCTACTATTTACTCGATTCTGGAGGTGGCCATGCTGTTGGCACAATTTGGAAACCTCATGGATTCTTACCTTTGGCAGATACTCCCATTGCTAAAGGGCTCATAATTGCTGACCTAGTAAAAAACTATTCACCTCCCTTCTAAAATTACCATTATTCACTATTTAGTTCATACAAAGGAAATCAATACTGTATCTTTAGAAACCACAAGGCTAACAGAACTGTTAAATATGCGGCCCAAAAGACACCACACCCTCACGCCCCCCCATCCTCAGTCTGCCCAATTTCTTTTTTCCATTAGCAAGGATTTATTTATTTTTATATTAACATATAATGTATTATTAGCCCCAGGAGTACAGTTTTGTGAATCGCCAGGTTTACACACTTCACAGCACTCCCCATAGCACATACCCTCCCAATGTCCATAACCCCACCACCCTCTCCCGAACCCCCTCCCCTCAGCAACCCTCAGTTTGTTTTGTGAGATTAAGAGTCTCTTATGGTTTGTCTCCCTCCCAATCCCATCTTGTTTCATTTATTCTTTTCCTACCCCTCAAAACCCCCGTGTTGCATCTCCACTTCCTCATATCAGGGAGATCATATTATAGTTGTCTTTCTCCAATTGTCAGTCTGCCCAATTTTTAGCCCTACCTTTATCCTGGACTGATAGTATTAATTATCAGGCAAATACCCTTCAACCTGAAAAATACCCTTCAACCAATAAACCTGAAAAAGATAATTGGATACAAAAGGGTCCAAATGATTGCCAGATGGACGCTATTGTAGCACCTTTTCTTTTAACCTTTGGCTAGCACTTATCTCCCCCCAAATGGGACACCTGTGAAAATTAATAAAGGGAAACCTCACTAAAACAGAGCTGGGAGGTTCAGTGGGGGAGCTCTCGCACTCTAACACTGCTTTTCAGTTGCAGACCCTTGCAGGTGAAAACTCACAGCTCAACTATCTCAGCAGCTCAACTAATGCAGTCACAAATCAGCCAATGCAAAGCCACCATACTTCAAACTCCCAGTTTACTCCCAGGTACTTGCTTGTAACAGCCTTCCCAACTGTCCCCCTCCCCCTCTATAAAAAAGCACTTCTCTCCTTTGTTCTGCAGACTTGCCTACAATTTTGCCATAAACTGCTTGTCCCAAACTGCAATTCTCTGCTATTCCCATATAAGCCCATTTTTGCTGGTAAAATAACTGACAGTTTGTTTTTAGGTTAACATGTGCAAACAGAATAATTAAGGAACTAAAAGACAGTTGGTTCTGCCCTGGCAACCTCAAAATTTCTGACCAAATTATTTTGCAGTGCACTACTTGTAATCTCACCAAATCAGTGTGCCCCAAGCAAGCCCTCTAGGTCCACACTGCCCTTCGTGGCATTTCAAATGGATTTTAGAGACTTGTCCCCAGCGCTGAGTATTCTCCCTATTTGGCCTGTTAAGTGAATAGACTGGATGCTATCCAACAAGATGTGCTCATGTCGCCACAGCGGTAAAGAAATTAATAACCGGGATTATTCCTCATTTTGACATTCATTTATGGATTGAGTTAGACCAAAGAACTCATTACAGCAGAGATAAACAGTCTGCTTGCAAAAACACTGGGGCACTCATTAAAATTTCACACCCCATATCAACTTCAATTATCAGGACAAATGGAACATAAAAATCTAGATCTAGAAAGGCCTTTAGAAAAGCCTTTAGGAAAGACTTGCCAAGAAACTGGATTTCAATGGCCAGAAGCAGTGCACTTGGCCTTTATTAAGATCCAGAATATTCCAAATGGAAGCCATGGATTGATCTGTTTAAAAAAAAAAAAACAAAAAACAGTATTGGGGTGCCTGGGTGGCTGAGTTGAGCAACTGCCTTCGGCTCAGGTCATGATCCTGAAGTCCTGGGATCAAGTCCCACATCGGGCTCCCTGCTCGGTGGGGAATCTGCTTCTCCCTCTGACCTCTCCCCTCTCACGCTCTCTCTCTCATTCTCTTTCTTTCTCAAATAACTAAATAAAATCCATAAGAAAATTAAAAATAAATAAAACTAAAAAAGGTGTTGGTCACCCACTGCCTACTGACATCTCTAAGCCTTTCATTTTTGAGTTAGATGAACAATCTGATGGTATGATTAACTATACAAAGAACTACTAAACTTGAAGCATTATCACCAACAGGTAAAAGAGGCATGGCGTCCTTCAACTGATGAACCTTGCCATCCTTTGTAACCTGGAGGCTGGACGTACATCAAAGTCTTTAGAAGCGAACATGCACTGTAGCCTCGCTGAAAAGGTGCTACTGACTACCTACACTGCCATTGAAATAGAAAAAAATCCTCCTGGGATTCATGCAAGCCACACTAAAATAGACCCAGATCATCACTCATGGGAGAGGACTCCTACAGGTGACCTGAAAATAAGGATTTGTAGGGCCCAGTTCCAGGCCTCAGAAGCAGACGGCACCATATTATAGACAGCCATTCCCAAGATCATGGATCAAGAAACTTCTCTTTGCCCTACCCCTCCTTTTTAAAGACCCCATGATATTAAAACAAAGCACCTTTCTTTTTAATAGTTTTTTCATTTATAAATCATTTAATAAAAGGTAGACTTCTAGAGAATGCTTGTCTCTACCTATCCTACTTAGCCACTCTAAGTTTCCACTATGGGCTCGTCTCCAGCCCGTGTCAGCTTCTTACCAACTCTCTTTCAACAAGTTGGTCGCAGACCAAACACCCACTGGTGCCAGTTTACCAAACATTAATCAGTCCGACTTGACTATGTCAACATCTAGATAATGCAAAAAATACCCCAAACTGGTCTTTGTCCTGCCGATGTAAACACCCGAGGGACTGAGCATGAACAAAGGGTAAACAACACAGTGTGATATTCGTGATCAGAAAAAAAAGTCACTCTGCCTTTTTCCCTGGTGAGTTACGTGGGCCCCAGAAAAATCTCTCCAGAAGCTCAAGGACTATTCCTTGTCAGGGTTAAAAGAATAGCTGAAGATTTTTCCTTGACGTGGAACACAGACATGCCACTAGACTTTTCCTGGGTGATATACCAAGCTTGTATTACAATCAAACTCTCTGGTTTGATCCTGAAAATGGCATTTTCAAACTCAGCAAGGAGATTAAAAATAACCCTAGCATAAAAGTTTGCCAGATCACCCAATGGTTTACATATCAGCCTTGTACGAGAGGCGGTAGCTTAGTTGTCCCTCTTGTTAGACTGCCCAATACCACAAACTATATTTGGGTGGATGAAAACTGCAGATTTCCTTGGCTGGGTGACAAAAGTAAGCTTTATAGCTGCCAGAAGCAAACTCTAGACCTACATCAGCTACTTTACAGCCTCTTCTGCTCTCATAGACTGATAGGACCACATGAAAAATAGAAATGTACGGACACTAACATAATCAATGGCAAAAGTCATGGAATACTCCAGGCTTCAAAAATTACAGGTTTCAACCTGACCTTGTCTGTAAATCATACCCCTTTTTTTATTTTATGTGGCAACAAGGTGTACAAAGCATTCCCACCTAATTGTTCAGGACAATGTGGACGCACACCTGGCTCCTGTCACTAAACATTTCACCCTAAATGCCAACGACACACTTGGGCTTCTTTGTTTGTAAAATTATGCCACATAAATATGCCTGTTGAAAAATCATAGAAATTCTGCTTGTATATCACAGGCCCGCCTTCTTTTCAGCATTTAGGGTCTTTCTTCCCAAATCTTGGAGATCATGAATTAGAAAAGGCAATCCCAAACCTCCCTATGTAGTGGAGTAAGAGTTCAATACTACTACACAAACTCTGAAATGACTCCATCAGAAGTTAACAGCTTAGCCTCTCTGGAAGTCCGAAATCCTCATACCCAACACACGCTGGCAGCCCAGCACAGGGGGACTTAGGCAGTCTCTGGTGAAAAAGTGTTCTTTCCGCATAAACCAAACAGGACAAGTTCTACCTAACTTCAATCTGTTAAAAGAAGGGACTAATATTTTCAGCAGATAAATGAAGCATGGACATTTTATAGGACTGATCCATCTCTGGGGCTGGGGGGCTAGTTTAATGGGGTGCGAAGGAAAGGGCTCTGACTTGTTCTTCTCTGTTGGTTCATCCTCATTCTCATCTATATTCCTTTTTCTCTTTGCAGATCTCTTACCACTCATTTACTAACTCAGTTTCTCTCTCCATAGTCACCAGCTCAGCTTTTCTATGGGAATTGGAGGAGCCCAAGGCAGTCCAACCCTAAAATATGCCACAATGGCATATTGGTTATTCTGAATTGAAGCTACTTGGAAAACAGCCAGGACAAAGTCAGACCTTCCCCTGTGTCCCCTGAAGGCCCGAAGTAAATCTTCTATGTAAAAGGTACCTACCCCATACTAAGAAGTGAAAAGATATCCCTACCACCAGAGACTTTAAAGCTGTAGAAACAAATTTTGTTCCTTTTTACTAATCTACAACCTCAGCCCAAATTCTTAGAATTCCTTACTAATGAAAGTTCCCAAACATCTGTTTTCTTTATGCTGTCAATACCTCAAATTTATTGTCTCTTTGTCTAAAATGTATAAACTCTGCCTGCCATGGTCAATTCTTTGGGTGTCAATTTCATTATTGGGTCTCCATGTGCACATAATAAATCTTGGTTTTTTTCCTGTTAATCTGTCTCGTGTTAACTGAATCCTTAAAGCAGCTGGAAAAACCTGACAGGGAAGGACATTTTTTTTTCCTTCCCTACAACTGCTTATTCTAAGATATGTTTACCATAGTCTTAAAAACTATCATGTTAACAAATACCTGAAAAAAGATCTAATGTTCTCTTCAGCTTCTGGACACTAAATCTTTGACCAAAAAGCAAAATGTTGATACCATTTTTTATGCGTTTTCATATACTCAGTCTCTGGATATTGGGTGGAAGTTTGGGGAATATACTTTTGCTGTAGGAAACAAAGGCAGAAGGAAAATTACTGAATTTCCTTACTACCTGCAGCCCACTGCCAGGTCCTTGAGATGGGCAGAGTGACATTCCTCTAGGGACTCTACTGCTTCGATGTTAATGCTTTGCTAAGGGCAAAAGGCAATCTAACCCAACCCCCAGAACCCTGTAAGTCTACTTCAGCATATAAAAATTCCTTTGGAAACTGACTTTATCTCTACACTGGCCAAGATACATGTTGGCAATCATCCCCCAAGCACATGACCCACCAAATATACATGTGAAGGGTCTCCTAAGTTTCTACTAAACAGTAATAAATTTCCTAACAATACCAAGCCCCCTCGGTATCCTGGAAACCCTATTTCCAAAATACCTGGGAGGCTTACACTATTCCTAACCCCCTCCCAACTTGAAAGTATACAATGGACCATCCATCCCTCATGACCCCAGGGCAGCTCTTTCTGCCCCAGGGGTCCTGTCTGTGCTTTAATAAAACCACCTTTTTGCACCAAAGGCATCTCAAGAATTCTTTCTTGCCCATCAGCTTTGAACCCTAACTTCTTTCCTACATCACTTTGGAAAAAAGAAAAAAGCATTTCATTAAACAGTTGGATGGGGGTGGGGGCGCCTGGGCAGGTCAGTCGACTAGTTGGGCATCCAGCCCTTGGTTTCCGCTCAGGTCATGATCTCAGAGTGGTGAGATCTAACCCCGTTATTAGGCTCCGGCTCAGGGCTTAGTCTGCTTGTCCCTCTCCCTGTGCTTCCCCTGTCCACCCTCCCACCAGCTCATTTTCACTCTCTCCTTCAAACAAACAAACAAATAAATAAATAAAATCTTTAAAGAAAAAACCACACAGTTGGTTTCTGGGTGCATGAAATTGCTAAAATAAACCTCAAGATTTTGCTGGGCTTTGTGCTTCTACAGAAGTTACTGTTCAGCTGAGCACCTTGACATGCTCAGGGCGAAAGCAGCAGAGTTGCAAACAGGGGTCAAGGGAGCTGAATAATACTGTGGGTACTAGTTAAGATTTTGGAATTCAGGGAGTGGTATAGAAGGAAAGAAAAGGAAGGTAACCAAACAGAGGCTGGAGCAGAGTTGTAGAAATGGTTGAGAGACACTATTTTAAGAATGACTAATACTTAAATTTTAAAATTGTTTTATCCCAAACCTTTGGTAAAGTTGGCTTTAGGCAAAACATGAGTATGAGCGGTTCTGATAAAATCCTAACCATGAAATAATACTAATAAAAACAGCAACAGTGATTAAAAAAATACAGATGCCATTTACTGAGGGTCTGGTACATCCTGGGCTTTGCACTAACACAGACAGCTACACTGTGCATATCACAGTCACTGAAAGAGACAGTAATTTTCCCCCTTTATAGGTAAGGAGACTGAAGCTCAGACAGTTTAAGTAACTCCCTCAAGGCTACCGAGCTAGTATATGGCAGGGCCTGGATTTGAAACCAGACACTAGGCTCTTTTCATTACACCATACTGCTTTCCTGTAATCCTCCCTGCAGTGTTATTACAAAACCGCTCTGGATGCTAATGATAATTGACAAGAACCCCCGGTACTCTAAGGCTGCCAGTTCATAGTCTAGTCAAAGGGTGATAACCATTCAAAGTTTTCCCATACATGAGTCAGATCTGTTTCCTATGGTTTCTACCCCTAAGGCTCCCATCAGCTGTTTCAGCCACTCAAAACAATTCTAATCCTTCTTCCATGGAGCAGACGCTCTAGTATTTTGAAAATATGGTATAAAATTCTTCTACCATGTCAGACCCTACAGTATATGCTTTCTAAGAGCAAGCATATCTGAATATAGGATCCTATGGGAATTGCATGTGGCTTTATTCCCAGCCACCCAGAACATTGACTGGTACCTAGAGGAGGCATTCAACAAGCACTCACAGAATGGATAAAGCAAGGCCAAATCTGGAGGATACAGAGTATTTCTGGTGGAACAGCAAAGGTATAAAAGAGATACTACCACTCTTACTTTCTCTACATATCTCATCGTCTTATGTTCATAATATTTCCTCTAAGATATTTTCACCAGAGTCATAACAACAACCATGTTAACAAATACCTGAAAAAGCTGTTAGAGGCATTGCTTTCAGAGACTATGTTCAGTCTCTGGCTGAATGGCTCTTTCCACACCATCCCCTCAACTACCTACACCTGTTTCCAGGTGGGCACTGCTCTCCTTCAAGCTAACCTTGTGGGACAAATACAGCCTAAAAAGAGACTGTCATCTCATTCCTTATACATATATTTTATACAACCCAAGACCTGACCACTATGGAGAAATGAATTGTTATTCTATACCAGTAACTGCTAGAGATACAGACGTATACATGTTTTATTGATAAACTACCCATGAAAAAGTAATTTTTCAAAAGTTAAGACATACCAAAGCCCTGGGGATGGATATATGGGGAAGTAGCCCTGGAGAGAAGGGACAGCTATGGGGATTTTCAGCGGAAGATTGCTGCCTTTGCAGCTCTATGGGGTTAAACCAATATGAGAAACTGTCTAGTCTTGGGTTCACTACAGACAGTTCCCGATTTTCAACATCTCAACTTACAGTTTTCCTACTTTACAATGGTGAGACACCGATACCCATTCAGTGGAAATCATACCTTGAATTTTGATCTTTTCCCAAGCAAGCTGAAATGTGATACAATATTCTTTCATGATGCTTGCAGCAGCAGCTCCAACTCAGCCCTACAATCCCCAGGGTAAACAACCCACGTACAGCCATTCCGTTCTTCACTTTCAGGGCAGTTCTTCAATAAAGTGTTATTATAAAATAGGTTTTGAGGGGCGCCTGAGTGGCTCAGTGGGTTAAGCCTCTGCCTTCGGCTCAGGTCATCATCTCAGGGTCCTGGGATTGAGCCCCGCATCCGGCGCTCTGCTCAACAGGGAGCCTGCTTCCTCCACTCTCTCTGCCTGCCTCTCTACTTGTGATGTCTGTCAAATAAATAAATAAAATCTTAAAAAAAAATAGGCTTTGATTTAGAGGATTTTGCCCAACTGTTGGCTAATGGAAGTGTTCCGAGCACGCTTAAGGTCGGCAAGGTTAAGCTATGATGCTGGATAAGTGTATTAAATGGATTTCAACTTACCATATCCAGAGGGACCCCATCAGAAGTTGAGGAAATTGGAGAAGAGGAAAAGCTGGAACAGGCAAACTGTGAAGCTGAGAAGACGTTAAGAGAATGTCAGTCAAGGGGAGGGACCCCTCATAGTGGTTGCTGACCGTGCCTAGAAGGCCTGCATGAAGCTTCAAGTTGGGCTGCCAATCATCTTCTGGGTCGGGTCTGCAGCCGCTGATATTTAGGGGTACGTTCCCTGGCTTCATTCTCATTTTTGTACCGCTGCTTGGCAAGGGTCAGATCTTGAAGCTCTCTGGGTCTTGGCTTCTTCACCTGTGAAATGTGGGGCTTGCATCCCCGCGGAGTTTCTGGCTCGCACACGGACTCGCAGCAGCACACCGTTGTGGAAAACGGGGCGCGCTGCCCAGTCCTTGAAGCTTTCCGCAGAGCTGGGGAGGTACAGGAAGCAGGAAGGCGTGGTTCGCCCCGAAAGAGCGTGGGAAGGGGGCGCACCACACGGCGAGCCGGCTTAGCAGCCGCCGCCACCTACGGGCTTCCGGGAGGCGCCGCGGGGCGGGCCGGGGACTGCGGAGACCCGTGCCGCTCAGGCTCCCGCGGCTTCCCGCCGGCCGAGCCGAGCACACACCAGCTGCCCGGTGGCTCACCCGCCCCGCCCCCGCGCGCGAGGGCTGGACGTCGGCCCATGGGCGGATCCCGCGCACGGTCCCGCCTCTCTCCCCGCCTCCCTCTCTGGGTCCCGCCCAGCGGCTCAGGGGGCCGGGCTCCGGCAAGGGGGGCGGCGGCCGCGGCGGTGACAGCCGCTCCCCGCCCCTGAGGGTCGCCACGTCTCTCACGTACCGCCCGGCCCAGGCGCGGAGCGGCGACCTGGCGGCCGCGGCTCCGGCTCCTCCGGCGGGGCTCGGCATGAGGCTGGCACGGCTGCTGCGCGGAGCCGCCTCGGCCGGCCCGGGCTCCGGGCTGCGCACAGTTAGCCCCGCCGGCGTCAGCCGCAGCCTCAGCTCGGATTCCGGCTCGGGGCCGGCGCCCGAGAGCGGCGTTCCGGGCCAGGTGGACTTCTACGCGCGCTTCTCGCCGTCCCCGCTTTCCATGAAGCAGTTCTTGGACTTCGGTGAGTGCGGCCCGGGCCTCGGGCCTTTGTGCGCGGCCCTGCGCGGGGAAATGCGGCCCCTGACCCGGGCCGGGCCCGGACGACGCGGGCCCCCTCTCACCTCCCGCGCACCCCCTCCTCCTCGGTAACGTCTCTCCCCCAGCGCTTGAGACGCTTCCTTCCCCCCTTGCGGACAGATGCTTTAGCTCAGGTGCCGGCGCCCGCGGGCGGGGTAAATAACTGGGGGCGGGTGCCTTTTTACTGTGTATTGTTGAAAAACAAACAGGGAGGGCCGCGGGCGGAATGACCTCCAAGCCTTTCCGCGCACGTGTGCAGAACCGTGTTCTCTGCCAGGTCCCTTCCAAAGAGCCGAGCTCCGGCTGGAAGCAAGTATGTGCACACCTCTGGGAGTCGTGTTCGGATTCTTCACAGTGATGATAAATGCTCAGCTTTGTACAATGATGATTGCATAAAATTGACGTGATGAATGGAGAAGCAGGTTATAACTGGCCCGAGTGTTTCATAGAATGTTTTCCTTGCCGCTTGCCTAATAGTGTTTCCACCAACAGCACATTCATTTCATCATCAGCAAAGTCTTGAGCACATGTAAAGTGCGTGAACACTAGTGCTGTGGGGATTGCTACATTTCACCTTGCAGAAGCGACTATCCACTTTGCTCTTCCTCTGGTGGACGCTTCTTGATTTTCTCTGGAAAGGATGCAACAGATTGCAGAGATATTGCAAAGTTAGGCTTTTAACTTAGACTTCTCATACAGGGGCTTGAAGGGGGAAGGGAAAACTAATAAACCAATAAAGTAAAATTTCAGTAGAAAAAGTTATCTTCTGCCTTGTGAGTACTGACTGTTAAGTCAGTAAGGGATCATTAGTGGGCTCAAAAGATATCAGCATAGCTGGCAGTTTTATCTTAAAACTGTGGTGTACAGTGGCAGGTTTTTGTTTTGTTTTTTTGTTTTTTGTTTTTTTTGCAAAGCCCTGGGTTTTTTGCTTTTACCTTGAAATAATTGTAGTGTGATTAGGGGGTGAGTTTGGTCTTGTTCACAGTATCCTATTAAATTTTCACAAGAAAATGCTTTCCTTTAATTCGGCAGTTCCTGCTATGGACAATCTAGTTTTTGCTAAGGTTGCCTCTTGCTAAAACAGCAAGATTAAATTCACGAGTTTAAAACACATTGCTGAAATAACATGACTTTTTAGTTGAACTTCAAATGGAACTGCTTGCCAAAGGCCATTCTACAACTGTTCTGCTTAGCATCTTGATGGGAGTGGAAGAAGAGCAAGCTTCTTTCCAGGAATCACACAATTGAATAAAACCGGTTGAGGTGGGGGGAGGTGGTGCAGGGATTCAAAACTTGAAGATTGTTGCTGAACAGGCATTGGTATTTTTTTTTTAAAGATTTTATTTATTTATTTGTTAGAGAGAGAGAGCGAGCACAGGCAGACAGAGTGGCAGGCAGAGGGAGAAGCAGGCTCCCTGCCCAGCAAGGAGCCCGATGCGGGACTCGATCCCAGGACGCTGGGATCATGACCTGAGCCTAAGGCAGCCGCTTAACCAACTGAGCCACCCAGGCGTCCCACATTGGTATTTTTTGCTTTCTGCTGCCTGAAAGCCCTCCTCTACATTGAGTCTTGCTTTTCATGGTTCCCAAGCATATGATAACATTTCTCTGTTTATCTTAGACAGGTATTCATTTCTTATAAACCTGGAGTTAGGAAACAGATTTTCTAAATAACAGCAGCAACAGGTTACATAGGGTAGGCTTTGGCAGGTGCTACTGTTAATTAGATTCCACGCCTTGCTCAGACTTGCTCAGGTTCCCTCTGTTCTAAGATGATCCCAGTAAGGATGCAAGTGATGGAGACAGGAAAGTATCTTCATCACTCTACAAAGCCATTGGAATGTCCGGAATTAGGAGGTCATTTAGGATGCCACACAACCCTGGGTTATCTTGTCCCTTGCCTCCTCTTCCTTTTCCTGTCATTATGGTGATGCTGCCACTCTACCGTTGCCCAGTAACTCTCTGTGTTTCTCCCTGCCTCTTGGATTCTGTGCCTTATGGCCTTTACTTATTGCTGTTCCCCCCGTGTTTGGTTTTAGGATCTATGAATGCTTGTGAAAAGACTTCATTTATGTTTCTGCGGCAAGAGCTGCCCGTTAGATTGGCAAATATAATGAAAGAAATAAGTCTTCTTCCAGATAATCTTCTCAGGACTCCATCAGTTCAATTGGTACAAAGCTGGTAAGATTCCCATCTTGTGTTTGCAATTTCAGTGGACTTGTAGACTTCATGTAAGGTGAAAACAAATCCTTTTTTTACTCTTCAGTGGAATCTTATGTTAGTAAGAGCATTCCCCCTCCTTTTATGGGTATGTCTGGGCTTGTCCCCTGAATCCTGGACTCTTACCATTCATTCCTTGGCTTTGGAAAAAAAACCAACCAGAACTACACGGAAGTACACACACTAAACTTAGGATTTGTGTTATTGAATATGCAGGATGTTATAATAAAAAATATCTACCACGTGTTGATGGTTAGGGATTTATATATATTACCTTTAATCTCTTAGACAACTCTGCTCCTTAGGCATTTTTATCGCCATTTTACAGATGAGGAAACTGAGGCACCTACAGGTCTTTTGCCAAAGGCAGTACCAATCAATCATAGTGAAACTGAGATTCAAGCCCAGATTTGTTTCTTTCTACTATACCATGTTCTTTCTACCATACCATGTTATAGTCAGAATGATAAAATGTATTATAGGGTATATTCTTTTTAATAAATTGAATTTATTTTATTGAAGTGTATCTTTATCGAACACAAAAGTTAAAATCTTTTTTCTACCATTTAAAAATAATTAGAAATTAGTGGAATCATATAAGAAACTATGATCTCTCTTCCGAAATTTGACAGTGGAGGTACATACATATGTGGTCATTCAATACAGCCTTTCTTGGTAATATTATTAATTTAAGAGTACTAGTCTCTTAAACACTATACATTTCAAACGAAAGAGTTTACCAGTGTTCAGTCTTAGATGGAAAAAAAAAGGTAGCTGCAAGATTTTTTTTCCCAGTTATTATTCATGAAGATCTTAGCTTTTTTGTAGGTATCATAGTTTGTAGGAAAAACAGATAGAAGTTCAATTTTAAAAGACAAGTGAGGGGCACCTGGGTGGCTCAGTCGTTAAGTGTCTGCCTTCAGCTCAGGTTACGGTCCCAGGGTCCTGGAATCAAGCCCCACATCAGGCTCCTTGCTTGGCAGGAAGCCTGCTTCTCCCTCTCCTGCTCTCGATATCTCTCTCCTTGTCAAATAAATTAAATCTTAAAAAAAAAAAAAAACAAACACAAGCAAAAGAAGTATGATTGCTATAATATGTGTTAACGAGATGCTTGCTCTCTGTAGTTCAAATACAGGGCAGTTATAAATATGGTTTAAAGAAGAGGCATTTGTTTAGGAACTATGATGGAATGTAAGTGAGAACATGTAGTTTTCTATGGAAGCATATTCCTGTTTTTAAATTCTTTATCAAAAATAGAATATGCTAATTTTGAAATCTAATCTGCACTCAAAACATTGTAGGTGCTCAACTATCTCTTGAATAAAGAGCATAGTTTTTCTTGCCAGTGAAGAGAAAAGTGAGGGTTAAAGCAAATATCAGAATCACTTGACTTTGGAATGCTTTGGACTGCAGAGAGGCACCATGCTTGTTAAGAAAAGCTTTCCAAACCAACATATGGATTTACAGATTTTAAAAAACACTTTCATTGCCTGCTGGATGCCTACTAAAGACGTTTGCAGATAAAGTGCCAACCGAGCAGCCAAAGCAGACCCTGTATCTTTGAAGGTTACTGAATAGTAGTGTAGTGTTTTCACCGCTGGCCCTATACCGCCATTGTGCCTGGCAGCATGACCTTGATGAAGTCATTTGGCTCTCCTCATTTTGCTCTGTCCTTAAATAGTGATTTGCCACCTTGAATTGTTAGGTAAATTAAAAACCTACATTTTCATGAATTTTGTTTTTGTTCAGCTCCGTTTAAAAGAACTATGTGGGGGCTCCTGGATGTCTCAGTGGGTTAAAGCCTCTGCCTTCCGCTCAGGTCATGATCTCAGGGTCCTGGGATTGAGCCCCGAATCTGGCTCTCTGCTCAGCAGGGAGCCTGCTTCCCTTCCTCTCTCTCTGCCTGCCTCTCTGCCTACTTGTGATCTGTCTGTCAAATAAATCAATAAAATCTTAAAAAAAAAAATAAAAGAACTATGTGGTAAATTATTTTAACAAGTGTTTGTTGACTGGATGTAAGCTATGAACCCGGAGAGTGCATGCTTCCGAAGGATAACTGCCAGCTGATCATTGCCAATACAGAAAGCCTGTCTGGATCATCTGATTTTTGTGTATTTAAAGAGTCAAAAGTCTAGATTTTTAATGTAAAATCTCCCAATTTTGAAAGATTGCAACTAATTAAACATTTTTTTAAAACACTCAAGTCCTGTAAGGTATATAAGGTTTTAAAGCTCAGGTGTTAAGTTAGACTCATAGACTGAGGTAGGCAGGTTTGCACATTTTACTGAAACTAAGACAAGTTAAGTCATTTGCCCCAGATCACATAGTTCATGGTAACAAACTCAGTTCTCATGGCAATCAGCATTTATATTGTAGAGTGGTAAATTTAAGATAATGAAAAACTATTTTAGAATATATAACTTTAAAAAAAAGTGGGAAATCTTAAAATTATTATTTTTAAAAGATATTTATTTATTTATTTAATTTGTTTGAGAGAATGTGCTCACGTACTAGCGTGCACAGAAGCAGGGGGAGGGGCAGAAGGGGAGGAAGAAACAGACTCCCTGCTGATGGGGTGGCTCCACCCAGGACCCTGAGATCATAACCTGAGACAAAGGAAGCCACTTAACCAACTGAGCCACCTAGATGCCTCAAAATCTTGAAATTCTTTTTTTTTTTTTTTTTTAAGATTTTATTTATTTGACACAGAGAGGGAGAGAGAGAAAGCACAAGCAGGGGGAGTGGCAGGCAGAGGGAGAAGGAAAAGCAGGCTCTCTGCAAAGTAGGGGGAACCCAATGTGGGACTGGATCCCAGGATGCTGGGATTATGACCCAAGCCAAAGGCAGTCACTTAACCAACTGCATCACCCAGGCACCCAAAATCCTGGAATTCTTAATTTAACCTATGTTTTTAGAGAAAAAAGCACTTTCTACTACTTTGTGCCAGGTACTTTGCTTAAATGTGAATGGGTCTAAAAATCCTACTTCAACCATAATTTGTAGCAATATTATAAATTAAAAATTAAAAGATGTTAAAATTAAAAATACCTTTTTAGTATTTTTACAATATTGAACTTTCAAATGTAAAAGAACAAATTTACCCTACTGATTTGCATTTTAGGTATATCCAGAGTCTTCAGGAGCTTCTTGAATTTAAAGACAAAAGTGCTGAAGATGCTAAAACTATTTATGAGTAAGTTCACTATTTTGATCCTATTCTGAATACAATTTTTATACTCTTTAAATGTCATATAAAAAATATAAATGTATTGAGCTTAAACCTGCTGTTGGGTCACTTTAGGGAAATTAACTTTCAGTTTCTCTCCACTCCAGAACATACGATAGTATGTGTCTATAGCAGCTCATATAGGTACGACAAATACCATAAGTCAGTAAATATAAGAAAAGACACAGTTAAAGTGTGGTGATCAGTGGAAATCTAGATGTGACCTCGGAGCCATTTGGATGGTAGAGAACTGGAGGACTCAACCTGGAAAGTGCATGCCATCTTGAGCTCTGGCAGATCATTGCCAATGCACAAACACTATCTGGATTGTCTGATTTTTGTGCGTGTGTTTAAAGAAAAGCAGCAAGTTTAGACTTTTAATTTAAAATCTTCCAATTTTGAAGATTGCAACAAATTAAAAGAATTTTTAAATACTGAAGGCCTATAAAAACATGTCTGTGGGTCTCACATTATGACCTTTGGCCTGTAAGATAATGAAAGTAATATAACCAATTTAATAACCAGCAGACCAGAATTGGTAAACCCAGGTA
>ML102276.1:15520-27508 GCA_003697995.1 Taxidea taxus jeffersonii | reverse complement strand
TCCCTACCCTTATTTCCGTATAGCTCCATGACAAGGGAAGCTTTTATTCTATTATATTTTTAATGAGTCTCTTTAAAATGTGGGAGGCTGCAGACAAATAATAGAGGATGCAGCATTATCACCTACAGTAAAAAGAAAGAAATCCAGTTCAAAGTTTGGGTCATTTGTATTCTATTTTTGTTCCCATAAATGAAAAAAATATCTGCAAATATACATGTATACATAAATATATATTTACATATATACTATATATGCAATATATATTGTATATGGTATATATATGTGCGTGTATATGCACACACAGGATTTTTAGGCTAAAACCATTAGTGGCTAATAGGACGCTAAAACATCCTTCTGTGTCCTTACTGGTTTCAGTGCTGCTAGTCTTCTACCTCAAATTCCTAAATGTGTTACTTATCTCCCAGCAGTGTGTGCCGATGATGCTGGACTGAGACCAGCCATCAGGTTGGGCTGGATGCTTAGGGCCAACAGTAGAGTTTATTCAAAATATACCTCCCAGCCTCTGCCACTCATTCTGGTTTAATAAGGCTTGAGAACTTTGAAATTATTTTGCACAAGCAATATATTTTCTGGGAGGTCCTAGGTTTTTGAAGACATTTTTTGTTTTTATTTTTATTATTGAACAAGTGCTTGATGGGCATAAAAGTCTTTTGCCAGATTCTTCTTGTCTTAAGAGTCTGAATGCTGTCCATTGTCATTTATACCTACTATCACATCATGTTGTCTTTGTGGCATTCATGGTTACCCTCTCTCCACCCTGACACTTTGTTTTATAATTTATGTTAATACTTAAAATTTGAAGAAAAGACTCTTGACATGAGTTTCTAAGAGCTGGTCATTCATTTTGACTCTTACTCTCCAGTCTTTTTTTCCTTTCTAGAAAGTTCTTTTCCATTATGTCCCAGCCATTACTTAGGATCTACAGGTTGTTTGTACTTCCCTTTGGAACATGTTTTATTCATAAGTTGGATTTCTGTGATCTTCCCTCCATTTCCATTTTCTTAGATTTCATCCTTTTTTCTCCCTTTTCCTTATGTTCTCTGTGTTCTGGGATTATTTCTCAGGTTTGTTCTCTGCAGCGTTCGGCTGTGTTAAGTGAACCTTTCATCAGTTCTGTTAGGACTGTGTTTCGGCTCCTGGGCCTTCAGTTCATCAACATCCCTTCTCATCTCTGCACTTTCTGGTTTAATAAAAGTAATATAAATATCATTTGGCATAGAAGGCCAGCGTCTTCTGAGAAAATCTTCTGTTCATGAAGGTAAATCCTTTTTAGATGAGAAATTTCCCTTTTGAACTATTATCCCTTTCTCCCTCTTGTGCAATGGGATTTTTTTCCTCCCCCTCCTGGGCTTTGCATTAGCCCTTACTTGTGCCCTAATGCTTGAACAGGGCGAAATCTAACTGGGTCCAAAGTGGAGCCATATAGTGGAAAACTTCCCATCTGTCTCCTTTCCTTGATTCATTGCAGTGACTTCCCCAGCCTTTTCCTACCACTTCCTGCCTTACAAAGTGGGGCAGAATAAAGTCTCACCCATCAGCCAAGAGCTGCCTGTCAACAATTTAGCCCACTCTGGGCTTAGCACTGCACTTGGCATGTGAGGGCGCTCGGCCTCTGTAAAAGAAAATCCCCTTAGCAAGGGTGTGATATTGAAACTCTCTCAAAGCTGTGATAATCAGCATTTCGTAAGTAATTCTCTTACATGATGGCCAAGCATGAAAGCCCCATTAGTGACTCAGAATGTTTTTGACTCATGAATTTGATTTCAACAGAAATATATTTTACCCCAGGCTATTAAAACACAACAATAATTTATATTTTCTCTAATCCTGGATGGTATCTTCCTTCCTGGTACCCGTCCCTCTTCTGCTGTCTAGAAATGCTGGCTCTTGGTTTCCATTCAGCAGAAGTTGCCAATTTAGAAAGGACAGGCATTTATCTTGATGCTTAGTAAAAGTGGAAATATATATGTTTTGGATCCTGAAGTTATAGGGTGTGAGATCTTACCAATCTGACTTTTTTTTTTTAATTAGGAGAGAAATAGAGAACTTCTCTAGAAAACAGATCACACTGTGGGCTCTACATTTTATCAAGTGAAGATAAAGTTTAAAAAAAAAATCAAAGACTTCAGGTTATCCGATTTGTTTGTAATCTGCTCTTAGCATAAAGGTTACCTGGCCCCATGCCCAGTATTTTTCAGAGGCAAAATCCTCTCAAAGAGTAGGCAACTTAGAAACAGCGCTTTAAATCTGAGATGAACAAAGGAGAAGCCTCGCTTAATGGGCCTTTCCCCACTGGACCTTCCTCTATGGTGGCTCAAAACAGGCCTCCTTGAATGAAAAAGTTTACCAGCAGAGATTAAACCAGTCAAGAATCAGAATGAAGGACTATGTCCAAGGTACTGGATGGTTTAATCGTCTGTAAGAACTCCAGGTCCCTTCAACCCTGGCAGCTGTAGATCAAATGGCTGAGTGTGAACATTAAAACCACGCAGTGAGAATAATGTGTCTCTATTTCATTTCTCTTTCCAGGTTTGAGATTTTTAAGAGCTCTCAGACTGATACAGTTTTCAGAAATTTTGCAGTTTCTGAATATCCTTAAAACAAGGTAAGATGTTCACATTTTTTTTCCTCGTCCTGGCCCCCCACACCAGTTTGTACATATCAGGTGTTTTTGTTTTCATCACTGTAAGGTGAGAGAACTCTCAGAGTGATCTCACACAGAGGTCTGGAGAAAGCACAGAGTAGGGCTCGGGTTGCTCTCTTCTGCAGGGCTGGGGACCGTCCGGTGAACAGAGAAACAGCTGTGCATGTGGGGAAGGAGACAGTTTTGGGGGACTGTGTGGATTGCTTGGAAATCGGCCACAGCACCCTGGAGGGATGGTGCCCAGTGGATGAGAGATGGAGCAACTCATTGATTGGGAAGTCCTTGCTCGTGGGTTCTAAATCGCCCCTTTATTACATCACTAAATAAGAAATTGAACCTGAACATAAAAGCAATGGAAGCAGTGCTCTTTGAGAGGCAATCACAAGCCTCATATGGCAAACAGAAAATCATTTCATTTCAAAGTACATTTTAGATGTTCACTTTATAGCCACGGTAGTCCCTGGGGCTCGCTCTGTGAATTGCCTTTTGGGGAATACCTAAAAACCTCCCACTGAATGTACCATGACTACTTCTGTTAACTGTGTTATGATCTGGAAAACACTATTGGACCAGGAGGAAAAATTCCCCAGAGACCCCTTTCCTGATGACCTGCGGGTTTGCAGAGCTGGCCCGAAACCAGGCTGCCTTGATGAATAAACTAATAAAAGAGGTTAGACGTCCTCTAATGGAGAATAAGTATAGGCCATAAATTTCTCTTGTAGGAAATTACACTTTAAGAAGCTCACTGCTAATGTTCCATTTCCTCGGAGGTTGATGTGTATGATAAATGATTAAAAACAGGACACTTCTGGATTTTGTGATTTATAATTAATACATTGCATTTGGGGGGCCTTGGATTCAGTGTTGTTTTCCCAGTCCCCGAGGCTGGGACTCAGCTTCCCAGACCTGTCACAGCCAACACATGCGGTAGGAACACATGCAGCAGGCTTTTGGCCTCCGTCTTTGGGGCTCACATGTTTTGTTTATTTATTTTTGTTTTGTTTTGTTTTGTTTTTTTAATTCCACACTGGTGTCTTCTCACCAACTCTTCATGCACATGTAGGGTAAATCCACTTTCTGTTATCCAAGGTTAAAAGCAAACGAGTGTCTACCGCAATAGAAGTCCTCCCTAGTGGGTCCCCCTGCCCTGCACTTTCATTACCCTGGGGTGAGCATTTATTGATGTTCCATTTAATAGTATGTAATATGACTAAGATAGAGTGAATATTGTTACTTTTTGTATTTCTTCTGAGTGACAGTAACCTTTTTTGGTTCCTTCTCCTTTTTTATGGGTCTTGGGGGCAATGGACTCTACTCCTGAAATTAAAAGTATTGATAAGCTAGTGACCCTCCAAGCTTACCTGTGTCACAACTGCCCTGCTAAACTATATTTTTTAGGGTAGAACTGGTGTGTACCCAGGGCCACGCACAGGAAATGTATTTAAGAGATACATGTTTTTTCCAGTGGGGAAGGCGCTATGTGGAGTTAACCACATTCTCAAACGTGCTGTAACACCCCTCTTGCCTGGTTTGTGTGGACACCATAAATTCAGGGGCTTTTAATTCTCTGACACCAGTGTTTTAAGAATGTGCCATGACTCCAAGGAATAATGTGGAAAGAAAACTGTGTTCTCATTTTTCTTGCATTCCATATGGATTGTTTTTGGACTTGGGGAGACTAGAAGCCAGGTGAATAAAATATCTTTCCCTGGACTTTTGTGAAGAGACTCATCAATTTCCCATTCCTTGGAGAAGCTTCCTCTCCTTTAGGTGCAGGAAATAGCACCAACATCCCGACTGTTAACTCCATAGTTAGGCTCTTTCATTCTCACAGAGCACAGGGGAGAGAGCTGAAGCAGACAGCTAGGGCAAGAGGGGACTGTAAGTTGGGAGAGAGTGGTCTTAGGGAGGAGTCCCAGAGTGACAGGCTGCTGGGGGTCTGCTCTCCGGAGGTCCAAGCAGCCTTTCCCCAGCACCCTACTTCCCACTCACTACAACGCTTTCTATGATAGAGAGGGTTTTGAGCATAACCCCGCAACTTGGATTGTGTCGGTTCCTGTTGCATGTGTGGGTGACTGAGTTAATTCAACAAGCCTAAATTGAGTGTCCATTTGTACCAGCAGCCAGGCAGCGGCCAGGGTAGCATCCTGCTATCAGAGAGTACAAGGGGAGGGATAGCCAGCAAGACCTGTGCTGGGACACAAGTGTATCAGGGTGGGGGTGTGTGGCAGTGAGGTACAGAGGAGAGGAATGAGATCAGCCTTGATATGAGTGTGGGGTGGTCAAGGTTCTTCTTAAGGAAAAGGGATTGTTTTAGGTGAGCTTCTGAATGTTATCCAAGTAGGGCTGGGCTTGGGCAGGTGTGGGCCAGAGACCTCCAGTCACTGAAGTTACAAAAGCACACAGGTGAGAGAAATGATTCCTTGGGGGCTCTTTGAGTAATCCTGTGCTCTTGGATCCTGGGGGCTTTGTGCCAGGAAAACAAAGATGACATTAGGAAGGCAGGCTAGGGCCAGATCCCAGGCACAGAAGGAAACTTGACTTAATTGTAAGAACTTAAAATGTAAGTTCTTAATTGTAAGAAACCTGACTTAATTATAGAGGCTTTAGACTAACTCTGTGAGCCCATTCTCTCTTTGGATGCCTGGCTAATCTCAGCTTCTTCCCTCTGTGGACCCCTGAGCCCAGATCCTGAAGGCTCTGATGCTGAGAGGAGGAAGCCTTGGTTGTTATAGGGCTTTGGATGCAGAGCTTATATCCTGGTGACTCCTCTGTACTCTGCTGTGTTCATGGTGACATTCCAGGAGGGTGGGTGCAGCCCTGGAATCTTCTTTAGGGATTTTGTCTGGCTTTCTTGGGTAGCCCCCCCACCGATCTGTGGCATTAGGTAGGGATAGAGACGTTGCAAATGTGATTTGAAATAATGGCTTGAAATTGCAGTTTCATTTTCTGTCCTTTGGCTGCCTTGCTTGGCAAAGAGCTGGAAGAAACAGAGCAAAGAAGTATATGGGGGAGAGAGAGAGAGAACTAAGTGGGCAGCAAAGGAAACCAGAGTGAACAGGATGACAGAGAAAACACAGATGAAAGAAACAAGTCACAGTGATGGGACAGCATCAGGGCCATTCTTTAAACTGCCAGCTAATTGGGGGTGGTGGGGGGAACTACCTTTCCAGACCTCCATGTCTGGAAAATGGCCTATTGAAGGGGACAGAGTCCCCTCCATGTCTTTGTCCAAGTTTCTGGTGGTGCATCAGTGGCCCTGCACCCTGGCGAGCAGACTCGCCTAGAAGAGGGCATGTAATTATTCTGTGCCAGAACAAAATAAGGAGCTCAGTTTTAAAGACTGTCATTCCACGTCTCACTTGATGTGTACATGTCGACGATGAAAACATGGGTCATCCAACAACTTGTTTCAAATGACAATGGCCTTACTAATTATTAAAGTAGGCCATGCTCGGGCAGCCTGGGTGGCTCAGTCGGTTAAGCGTCCAACTCTTGATTTCAGCTCAGATCATGATCTCAGGGTTGTGAGATTGAGCCCTGTGGGAATGACCCCAGGCTCTACACTGGGTGGGGAGCCTGCTTGGGATTCTGTCCCCCCCTCCACCCTCCCCACCCTGTGCTCTCTGATAAGATATAGAAAAGCATAAAGGATAAAGTAAAACTACTCCACCCCCACCTGTGGTTGAGACAAAAAATACTAGTATTCTCCCATGTCATTTTTATTTCCCTCAAACTATTCCATGATACGTGTGCACCATCATTTACCTAACCCACACATTTTGGGGGGATACTTAGAGAACTAAAATCATGGTACTACAAATATGACCTTGGAAACGGCTCCAAGGTTAAGTTCTACAAAAAGAGTAATCATTTTGGAGATGCGTTCATTATGGAGGGGGTTGTCCAGGTAGAGGCCACACCGTGAAGGCTCCTGTGCTTCACAGATTTAACTCGGAGAGTGAGAGGGAATCATTGAAGGGTTTAAGTAGGATAGGAATGTGGTCAGATTTACGTTTTGGAAAGATCTACTAGTCCACCAATTGTATGATGGGTTTGGGGCATCTAAAACTGGAGACCATTAGGCCAGTCAGGGCAGTTGTCCAGGCACGTGGTACCAGGAAATGACCTTGAGCAGTGCAGGTCGGGGTGGAGAGCAGGAAGAGGGGTGGAGAAGTATGTAAGGGGCGGAATGGACAGAAGTTGGTTTTGCTTATAGTTCAGCCCAATCATCTCAGTGTGGTCTCATGAGTTGACTTTTCAGGGGTGGATACCTTGCATCTGTCCAGCAGAGGTAACAATAAAACAAAATAAAGCCACTGACGCCTGGCTGTACACTCAATCACAAAGGAGGAAAATAGTGGACAAGCCGAGCAGGGACAGATTTGCCCTGTTTTGTAGAAAGTGAATGACATTTTTCAGAGTTAACCAAAACATGTTAAATACAGTGAGGGCAAAGACGGCGCACACTAGCTCTGGGTTTGTAGCTATGCTTTCAGAAAAAGACAGACTTTCTCTCTTCCAGCATGTACGTGGTCCTGGAAAGGTCTCCGATCTGCAGGAACACAAAGGTATCTGTGCCTGCCCTTGGAGCATTCACTGTATTCAATCATGTATTTCTCTAATGACTATTGAGAACTCATGAGTTGGGGACCCAGAAATAATAATGGACAACATGAGAATGATTTTTTTCTCTTTTTTTTAAAATTTAATTTAATTTTTTTCAGTGTTCCAAAATTCATTGTTTATGTACCACACCCAGTGCTCCATGCAATATGTGCCCTCCTTAATACCCACCACCAGGCTCATCCAACGCACTACCTGCCTCCCCTTCAAAACCCTCAGTTTGTTTCTTAGAGTCCACAGTCTCTCATGGTCTGTCTCTCCCCTCTGATTTCCCCCAACTCGCTTCTCTTTTAGATGAGTTACATTCTCATGATAAGGTCCAAGTCCATCCCTCCCTCAAGGCAAGAGAAAGGGGCTTGAATGTGAATGGTTCCAATATTCTAACCACAGGGAATTCATGTTTGGCTCAGACTTGTGGCCTTGGTCACAAACCTATGCCTATTTCCATTGACCCTTTTGCCATACAGAACACACAAACTTACCCCTGCTACCCTCTCCTTCCTCCCAAGGAGCCCTGTGCAACTTGGTAAGGCTCAAATTTCAGAGTATAGAGAAAGTCCACTAAGAGTTAATCTTGCATCTTTTTCACAGGGCTTTTAGATGATTGGTTGCATAGTTTAATTTGGAAAGCAAATTCCTGAGGCTAGTGATCTGTAATGATGTTAATGCCGTAAAAATAATCAGATTTCAGTGTTGAATATGGACTCTTTCCACGACAATGATGAACCGTTCTATGCACAGCAAGAATTCCCTTAAGCACTATTAATAGCATTATGACAATCATTTAGAAATTAATAATCATCATATTTAGGTTGTTTTTCCAAAGCACCAAGAGGCTCAAAGGCTACAATAGTTTTAATATCTCAAGAGAGCTCCACATGGTGATTGGTCGGGCACTTCTTTGTTCGGGTTCCAAGGACCTGGGAGTGTGCAAGCGAATCAGCTTGGTATTTGATTATCCTTTTAGAAAATGAACAACAAATTGACTCACAATGGGGTCACATCTGGATGAACCCATTGTAAGTCAGAAATATCCTAAGTCAAAGATTCACTTGTTATAACTGACATCTGGAACATAATAGCTTAGCCTAGCCTACCTTAAATGAGCTCAGAGCACTTAAATTGGCCCACACCTGGGTAAAACCATCTAACTCAAAGCCTCTTTCGGAATCAAGTGCTGACTATCTCACGTAACTTACTGAATACTCTACCAGAAGGGAAAAACCAGCGGTTGTGTGTGGTTGTGTGCTCTGGTGATCACTGGCGGCTGCAGCTCACTGCCCAGGGTCACAAGAGAAATCATGTTGCCAATTGCTAGTCTGGGAAAAGACCAAAATTCAAAACACAAAATCTAGTGTCTCTGAAGTCATGTGGCTTTTTATAAGTTGAATGCTTGTGAAGTTGGGGACCATATGTACATGCTTCTCTGAGATGCCAGCTACCTGTTCCTCATCTGCTTCTTCCTCTCCCGTGTTAGCTCACACCTTGGAGGACTCACGAAGTAGAGGAGTGTGCCGGAGTTTGCCTTCCCACTGAGAAACTAGTTGATGTTCCAGCTACAACAATGGACTGGAGTTCACTGGCTATCAGAGTTTCTGCTTCTGATAGTTCATTGGGTGGATGCCTTAGATCCATACATTTTATTTCTATTCTGACAGTCTCTGGGTGGGAAGGGTCAGGAGTTGTCCTCTGAGAGCGAGAACACTCTGGAAGTCCAGTGAGTCAGCCTCTGGGTTTGATAGGCTGCTCTAGGGAACAGAAAGGCAAGAATTATGGTATCTCTCTGCTCTCAGGAGAGGCTGAGATAGAAAATTTTAAACATTATTTTCGTGAGTTGGTGATCTCCATTCAAAGCTTCAGAAACTACCTAGAGGTTGCATGACCCATGGTAGCATCTGGGAAGAGGGACAAAGGCCAGGATTTAGCAGATCTGTGCTTGTCCTTGTAAATGCCAGGTCCATCCAGAACCTGCAGAACCATGGAACTAACCATCCTGCTGAGCACAGTTGGTGGTGGTACAGGATCCGCCCTCTTTTCTTAGGTAGAAGTGGTCCCTGACCTACTTTATAGACCCGATCAGTTGTTAGATTCTCCGAGAACAATTTGGATATTTACTCCTCCTGTTGTGGGCAGCTGGCTTTAATTGTGAGGCACAGAGTCTACTTTGAACCAGCCTGGTAATGACGGGGATTCAAGACAGAATTAGACATGTCTAGATCCAGGGGTTCAAAGTCTCCCATCAGGATTCTGCTTTTCTCTTTATCTCTTCCAGGTTATGTTCTCAGGCAGGCTTTCTCCAGGGCAGATGGCCTTCCAGAGCCCCAGACTTACACTGTTTTTGCACCCGAATCTCAGAAGGAGTCAGATTCTTTCTCTCCCGCTCCATTCCTAAGAAAATGCTTCTGATAAGCCCTACTTCATAGCCATTTAGAGCCGAGAAAGCTCCTCCATCAGCCTGTGTGGTTCAGGCCACCCATGTAGGAGAAGTGGGAGCCTTTGAGTGACACCCATCCAGGTCAGAGGCTGAGGACCGGGCTGTCCTTGAGGAAGGGATGTGGGAAACCCAAGAACAATAGACACAGAACTCTGTATGGCTTCTCCCAATTATTGCGTTAACTAGGGTTTGGGTCAGACAGGGCTGGTTCAAATATTAATTCCACCACCCACCAACTGTGTCTTCTCAGGCAAGCTGCTTAAGTACACCAAACCTCAGTTTCCTTACTTGCTTAGCAGGAACAGTGATAGTACCTGCATCAAAAGGTAGAATGGTAAAAATCTGAGCAGAATGAAGAACTCCACATGATGCCTAGCACATAAAATAGGGACTCAATAAATATTGGCATTTTTTTTTTTTAATATTGGCAATTTTTATAGGCAGCTCTTATAGCCTGGCAACTGTCGAGATGACTAAGAATGACAGAGTGGACATTTTTATTGTTTTTCTGTTTTTGAACCAGAAGGAAGTCATTCCACACATTTCAAAAGATCCGTATCAAGCACATTTTTAAAAATATTTGGCTCTTTTTTCCTTGAGTTGTCAGAACAAACTCTAGAAAAAACTAAGACCATGGGTTGCTGTGCTCAATTCCGTGAAGAAAAGACAATTGAAGAAAAAGGCAAGCTGGGCTCTGGCCTCGTTCCTGTTCCGGAACTGCTCATCTGACCTCCACTGAGGGGCTCCTCCTTCAACCCCTGGGCTACCCTGGACTGCAGCCCCCTCCTGCCTTCCTCCGCATGGTCACCCCAGTGTAGATGTAGTTACCAGAATTTTTCCTCTCCGTTCTTTTTTTGTGAAGTTCAAGAAGTTCATCAATATGTCTAAGAGAATCTCTCTCCTCATCGGGGCAGCTCTCTCTGAGCTTTTCCTATCCTGTGCATGGGGCACAGGGACAGACCAGGGAAGACTCTGACAGACACCAGTCTATGACTCTGTAGGCCAGGGGCCAAGAGGACTTTGAATCTCCACTGGTTCCTGTATCAGGATGAAAAAATGAAAACATCACTAAACAATTTCAGGGCAACGGGAGAAATCTAAAGAAAGAGTGTATTTTAGATGACATTCCTGAATTCACGTGAATTTTCTTGGGCATGACAACTGCAGAGTGTGTTGCATGGTTTCCTTCTTAGGTGTTAAATGCTGAAGTATTTAAGGGTTACGTCAGGATATCTACATTGTATTTGTAAATGATACAGCCAAAAAAAAAAAAAAGGAAAAAAAAAAAAAAAAAAAAAAAAAGAACACAAACAAAATGTCCAAAACATTAATTGCTCACTCTAGAAGAAGGGCATGTAAGTGTTTATTATATTGCTCTTGCCATATTTCTATAGACATAAAAAATTTCAAAATAAAATTTAAAGAACAATTAAACCCACTTTTCGTGGCCCAGATGTCATTTTTCTATAGGCTCTGTCCCTATCTACCAATGCAGGGTCTTCTGGGACCTTCCCTTATGATGGAGGAAACACTGGGGACTAGAAGTGGGCAGCCTGTCCTTTAAAGATTGCTGTCACTCTGGAAGGCAGCCCGGACATGGTCTTCTCTTGTAACTTGGGGATTTTGCTTGTTGTCTCTTTTGCACAGTAATTCCATCAAGCTGGTGAATCTGCTCTCCATATTTATCAGCACATGGCTAACAGCAGCAGGGTTCATCCATTTGGTAAGTATCCTTGGCGAGGCTTCGGCTCTGGCTTTTCTGCAGTAAGTCCGTCCCCGCGTCATTTTGTTACTTAATTTTTTTCTCTCGGAAAGAAACTTCAGCCTCGCTGCAGAATGTAGGAGCAGGAGAAGCAACTGCGCCATTGTATGGGTTTCCAACCCTTTTACCCTAAACTAGTTCCAAATATTGAATGATGTTAGCTTCATTAACCTGCGTTTTTCAGTTCACTGGTTTGGTGGATTTTTCACACTGTCTGCAGTAACCCCAGGAAGCCACAAGATGGCAGTGCGTCCTCAGCCAACACTTGAAAAGGTCTTCGGGACAGGTTGGGGGTTTGACCCACATCTCTTTTTTTTTTTTAATTTTATTTATTTGACAGACAGAGATCACAAGTAGGCAGAGAGGCAGGCAGAGAGAGGAAGGGAAGCAGGCTCCCCGCCAAGCAGGGAGCCGGATGCGGGGCTCAATCCCAGGACACCGAGATCATGACCCGAGCCCAAGGCAGGGGCTTTAACCCACTGAACCACCCAGGCCTTGGAC
>ML102276.1:0-10520 GCA_003697995.1 Taxidea taxus jeffersonii | reverse complement strand
GAGGACGGAAGGCCTAGGGGTCTCCTGCAGGGGGACGTCCTTACGTGAACCCAGTGGTCGGTTTCCTAAGCAGCCGACCAGCTCCATGACGCAGCGACCCATGGGGTGTCCCCATGCCCCCCTCAAGTCAGAAAGTTTTGCTGTTTGCTTTTCTGGCCTTTGCAGGTCATAACAGTCGGTTGTGATGTAATGCTCACGGGGGATTTCTGGCAACACGTCAGTTGCTGCGTTTTGTCTTTCAAGGTAGCCCGTTTTGAAGTTGAGATATTGGCCGCGTATGCGGTGATTAGAATCCTCCCTCGCACACGGCTTTCACGTGTGTACACCGCACATGCATTTATAGGATGCATATCCGGCTCTCTGCTCTGTATGCATACGGCACATATGCATTTACAAAATGTATATGAATGCACATGTGCGTGTGTCCACTGGCGCAAGCATTTCCTCCATGCCGGGGCGGTCCCTGCAGGTAAACGAGACTCACCGATCCAGCCACAAGCACAATGTTTGTTGGACAAAACATGGCAGATTTGTGTTTCTCCTTGCTATTCTGTCCTCCCATGTGATTTCCCAAATTTACCTTTTGTGCTTTTGGGTAATTTTTTTTTTAAAACAGAAAAAGTGTATGTATTATTTCAATCTTCTTTTGGTGTTTACTGTCTTTCGTCACTCAAAAAGGCATTGATTCTCCTGTGAATTTTAACTAGAAAGGTCTTCTCTTGCCCTTGTGTGTGTATATGTGTGTGTGAGTGTGTGATTTCACCAGCATGCACACCTTATACTGACTTCCCTTCAGCAAGAAATGCTGGATGTCAGTTTCTTTATTCCTGTCTCCCTTGCATTTATTCTGACTGTGATTTTTTTTTTTTTTTTTGGTAGTCGTCCAGGTTGGCTATATTTTCAGGAGCTTGCCCTTTTTGTGCTTTTATTTTTATAATCTTCTGTATTAGTATATACCTTTGTAGTCCTAACCCTTTTGTGTTTTCGGATCTTAGAGCCCCCTCCCCTTCTGAAAAGGTCACCCCCTTTCTTTGGCCTGTCTTTTCAGTCTCTCTTCTGTCTCCTGTCTTCTCCTCAGGCCATGTTTGCCAGCTACGTCCCTGAAATCATAGAATTAATAGGAAACCGCAAGAAATACGGGGGCTCCTATAGTGCGGTTAGTGGAAGAAAGTAAGTATGCCAAGAGGTTTTGCTGCCTCCGCTGTGGTAGAATCCTCTCTGCATGCCATTTTTTTTTTTTTTTGGCTCTTTTTTCTTTGTTTCATGCATGTAGGCAATGTTTGCCCGCTACGTGCCCGAAATTGCTGCTCTCATCCTGAATCGGAATAAATTCGGCGGGACTTTTAACAAACATGGAGGCAGAAAGTAAGTCAGTTGCATCAGAAGAGATGGGGTTGAGTGACTTTCCAGAGCCCTTCTGGTGGTGATACAGGAATTCCGCTCCCCGCACCTCCCTGCCCCCACCCCAGAACCTTCTGTGGGGGAAGGTCCATATTCTGTGTGGGCTGTGATATCGGAATTACCCCAGGAAGCTGTCCCCCATGGACCACCTACCCAGACGTGTGCCCCTTCATGGCTTTCTTCCCCACCCGTCATTCTGAGACACGTGCTGCATTTCTCCTGGAATGCAGGTCCCTAGATGACTGGGCCTGTATTTTCTGTTCTAACCCTCCCCAGGAAACCGAGCTCATTCATTCTTCACATCCACAGGCTCAGGGACTACATTCTGGTCCTCCAGATGAATGTGATGCCATCCTAGGGGTTTTGTTCGTTTGTTTTTGATTTTTGTGTGGCAGTAACGTGGGATTGTCCTCCAGCAGGGAGCCTTAGGGAGGGCGGATCAAGGTGACCTGGTCTCCCGTCAAGGCATTGTAGCAGCCAGGAAACCTATTCTCTTCAGCCAGGAGGCACCGAGCTTGTCCTCAGAGGGACTTATTATGTAGTTGAGATTTCTCAGGGCAAGACACATTCTGTCTGTGGTGTGTTGGAGCACAGGTCCTGCTCCTGATGAGGCTTTCATTGGGCTTCCTGTACCTCAGCACTTTCTTCTTGGGGACTGGCTCACTTTGTGATCCAGTCATCCCACCAATCTCCATATCAATGCAAGTGTTAATCACCAACCAGAAGGCTGACTCCTCTGTGAACAGCAGGGCCTCAGCCTCTCTGTCCTTGGCCAGAGCGCCAGGCAGGGCTGGTGGCACCCATTTTTTACTTCACTTTTTTTTTTTTAAGCTTTTTCTTGGGTCATCAGCTTTGTTGTTTTTGTTTTTGTTCAAACTTCCACAGAGTAAGAGGCACACTTGAGCATTAACGTATAGCTCAAGGGATGTGTCCCTGAGTGCACACTCAATAACTACCATCCAGATCAAGATGGGAGGATTCTCATCACTCAGGCCCCTCCGCAGTCCTAGAAGCTCTGATCGCAGAACTGGGTCTCCCCCCTCTGATAACATTTTTAGATGAACTCTTGAATAGCCTGTTTTGTTTTTCAAGAGAAAATAAAACCATAGCACTGACCTTCCCCCTCACCTCCTCCCAGCCTGACTGTCCTGTTGTAAGGAGAAATCTCATCTCTTATGAGTGGCCCCAGAGCCTCCTGAGCTCAGGTGCCCAGTCCTTCGTTCAGCAAATGAGGAGATGGGGGGAAAAAAAACAACCCAAACTCATTTTCTTGAACTACCCACAGGACACCAGTTTCCTTTCAAAGGAACAAAGGACAGTGGGCGAGAGGAGGCCAGTTGGCATCTCTTCCGTGGAGGCAGCACATCCCTCTACCTTCCCTCTAATGGAGCCCTCCTCTTCCTATTACCTTAACAGCCCTGGATGAGATGAGAACCAAGCTGTTCTGATTTTTGGGCCATTGGTTGGATCCAAAAGGCCAGATAAGTCCATAGATTCCCATTGGTCATTTATTCCATTGCCAAGAGGAAAACAGCTCCGCTGCCCATTTCGCCTTTAAGGTGTGAACAGGTCGCCATAAAGCAGAAGGCATTCTGAGGAACAGGGCTCTCTTTATGGCCTCCCACCCCACTAGCTCTAAGCCAGCATTTCCTTATCACTGCCCCTGAAGAAGTCCATAAAGTCAATTGCCCCGACGTGTACATTGACCATATTTCTTGACTCTCACTCCGGGTACAATGTTTTTCTCTAAATAGTTTTCCTGGTCCAGTGTGGGTGGGCTGGGTGACTGGTGGCTTTTGTCGGTGGGTACCCCAGAGAGGGCCTCAGAGCAGCGGCCTCTCATGGTCCGATCTGGTCATCTTTCTCGCCTTGGCACTTCCACTCAGTCCCTCGAATGCTGATGACTTCAGATCACAGACTTCCCGTGGCTTTTGTTCTGTCTGTCTCTGTCATCTTTTATCAAGGCCTTTTAGCCTGTTTTTTTTTTTCTCTTTTGCTTTCTCTCTTCTCCCTTTATGAAAATACACACTTTGCTTTTAATGTGCTCTTTGGGTCTCCGATGTCCCCCGACCCTGAGGACAGAGAGTAGGTCCTGTCATCAACACCGGGGATGGTTCATTTTACTTTACGCATTGTTTCCTGGTTCAAAAGCTAATTACTAAGTAGTTGAAAGAAGCCCTTTGGTCACTTAGATCTTTCATCAGAAAATATAAGCTTGGGAAAGGAACGGTAATAAAGGGCCATTAGCACCCTTTGTTTGATGTTGTTTTTCAGTCAGTAGAACAAGATTGATGAAATGTTATGTTTGGCCAAAATTTGAGTTTTCATTTGGAATTCAGTGTTGAGAGAATGGGCTGTCAGAATCAATAAGTTTTCTTTCGCTTGGGATATGGGCATGTGGTAGTAATTAGCAATATAAGGTCTTTAGTTGAGCAAGCGAGCATGGATTCTGGCAGCAAACATAATGAGAAACTACAGTTGTTCTATTTCTAACGTCAGAAAGTTTCCAGATAAAATTAAATGCATTTGCGATAGGAAAGCAGCTAAACTTTGTTGAAAGATAGAGTTCAGACTCTTAAAATAGCATGCTCTGCCCCATGTTTTTGTGTATGCAAAAATCTACGCACTAGACTTACGGGCACGCGTACGTATACTCTTCTCCTCAGGATTTCATCAAGTGAATGCCCAGAATGTAATTAAAACATATACACAGTCAAGGGGATTGCGTATGCGTATTTTACTTAGGAATAACCTCTCAAACAATGCATTAACTTGTCACAGAATTTAAAGCAACTTGTGACCCAAAGCTACAGACACGCCAGACTTTGAAATATAAAGATGATTTAGAGAAAAAAAAAACAAAACCCAGAAAACCAAAACCACAAAAAATTAGACAGAGAAGTTTAGGGTTTTATTTATATAACACTCAACTTCAGGATATTGGGGAACATGGAGATTTTTGTTGGCGCCTCATTTTCGGTTTTCATCTATGTGTTTGGTGTCACGTAAACAGTCCACTTGCGTCCCCAGAACATCTTCACCATCAACATGGGATCAAGGGCCCGAGTGGCTTTTTCTAACACTCGTATCGATGTTCCTCACTTGACCTCCCACAGGACCTACAGAGCCAGTGGTAGATGTGGGGATGTGTGAGCGTCCGCTGTTCTCTACTTCATCTTATTACGATGTGTCAGGGCTCCTAAGAATAGGATTTGGGTGTCAGTAATCAGGGGTCCATTGTGGCCTATGCCGGCAGTTTCTGTGGGTTGGAGGTCTTGGAGGCAAATGGCCTCTTGGGCTGAGACCCCAGGTCTTATCAGAAGGCAGCTTGCCTGCAGCCCAGCCTGCACCCCCCCAGGGCGAGGCAGTGCTCCTTCTCCTTCTCTCCATGTAAAATCAAAGCTGCTCAGAGGTGAGGGAGCAGGAAGGTGAGGCTCCCATGGTCTTTGGGATCCCGGTTTGCTCTTCTTCCTCCCATAGCCCCTTGCCATTTCCCCCAGAGATTTCCTCTCTGTGTGTGACTCAGCCACTCCTGCCTAGTTTATGAGAACTGACAAGATCATGGTCCGAGGTCACATGGCCAAGGGCCATGGAAAATAATCAGCCACAGAGAGGAATCCATTTACTGTTAGAGGTGGCCAGGCCGGGGAGCCATCCAGAACTTGTGTTTCCCATGATGGGCTTCTGGGGCCCCAAACTGGGGCAGTCCTTGGTCAGGTGTTTGGGAGAAGGGAGAATGAGATGTGCTTGGATTATTCTACTGATTTCTGGTAGCCAAAGCGTGAGAGGATAGAGAGAGAGAAGAATGAATAATGGAGGACAAGACAAAGGCGAAAGGGGGCCAGGAAAGTGAATGAGGAAGGGTCTCTTGGCTCATGGAGAGTCTGGGTCCCCCTTCTGGTTGGGGGAACAATTGTCACAGACTAATATGGCTCTAGTTCCCATACAGGAAAGCTGTCTGTGGAACTTAAATGCTATGGCTTCCCTTAGAACTTTTCTTTAGGTAGATAGAGGAATGCCACATACTTGCTGATGAAAAGGGAATCACTCTGACCCAAAGACTGAAGACTGCCTTCTTGGACAGTAGTAATACCTATAAACTTGCATATTTCTTTAACCCACTGAGCCACTCAGGTGCCCCATAAACTTGCATATTTCTTAATCCTCATAGCAACCACATAAAGAAAGCATTACCATCTCCCTTTGCAGTGGGCGAGGAAATTAAGGAACAGAGAGGTTACGAGACTTGCCTGACATCACGCAGCAAATAAAGGATAGATTTTGGGATTTGAACCCAGGGGCAATCTGCTTCTTGGGGTTGTGCTACCTCTAGTGATCATCTCCTGACATGTCTTTCTGTTCTGAACCCCATGGTCCTGTGGTTGTATGTTTTCCTCCACCCCTGCCCATGGGTGGGGCCACAACACTGTGCACGTGATGGAGAAGAAGAGAAATGCCTGAGTATCACTATGGGCCTCTCTCTTCCTTATGCTCGCCTGTTGCTTCTAAGGGTCCTGCCCCCTGCCCCCAGGGTCAAGGACCAAAGGTGGAGAGGGGACAAAACCATTTCTTCCTTGATTTTTCCCATTTGGTGAGACTAGAAATGTATTTATCTCTTGTATGTTTGTAACGACGAGGGGCTCTCAAGGATGGACTGAGGAATCATTGACCAAAATGAGATTTGTGCCTTATTTGTGGATCTCAACATTTTCAGCCCCTTCCTGGAGAGTTCATTTCCTAGGTTACCAGTCATGGCAGATTATAGTGCTCTGCCAGGTATGGACACCTCCCTCTGCCCCACCCCCCCAAGGCAGAATGTATCTTGAGAAGAATGTTCCCAGCCCTGGCAGACATATCCATCTGTTCCCTTAGGTTCCGTGGCTGATCTGGGGGTGGTTTCTTCATTGTCATTGAGAATTAGAATAGCAGGAGCCCCTCCTGGAAAGTCCTGGGTTAGGTATACTCTCTGGGCTTGTTTCAGAACTTTGGGTGGGAGTGGTACCTCACTCCCTCAGGAGGCTGGGTCTTCCTGGAGGGAGTTAGGGCAGTCTCTGCCTTCAACATGAGTTGTCATCTCTGGATTGTAGGTGGGAGCCCTAAAGCCATAGAGGTTGGCAGAATTTATCATTCTTTTCCACTTAAAAATGAAAACAGATGCTTTATTGTGTTCTTTAATGTAGTGGTCATATTTTAAAGAGTATTCAGTAATTTAACAAGAATTTCATGACCTAAGAAATACTGGAGCACAGTTCGTTTCCTGCCTCCCTCTCTGTTCCTGTTATCATGGCTACTGGATCATTCTCAGTCCGTGGATGTTCACCGTGTACCCCCGTGCCCAGCACAATGCGGGTTGTGTCTGGTGCTAGGGGTTTAGTGGGGAGCAAGCTACCTGTGGACCTGTCCTCAGGGACGTTGCAGTCACCAGGAGGTTACAGGCAATGTGCAAAGCTATGAATGACAAAAACAACAAGTACAAATTGTAATGCCTGTGGCGAAAAATGAAAACAAAAAAGACTAAAATTCTGTTATAGAGACAAACAGGGATGAGTTACCCTGAAGAAGTCCTGGGAGGTGCCATTTCAGAGGAGGGCCTGGTATAGCCTGTTCTCTGGCAGCTGACCCCCACTTCTGGTACTCCTAAACTGAGGAGAGCCAACACTCTAGTTTTAAAATTCATATTACATGAACCCCTCTTACAACCATCCATCTTTAGTTCTACCTTCATGGGACTAAGCCTTAAAATCGTATTTTCCTCTCAGGCTCTACTTTGACTGTACAGTCATCTCCACTGACTTACTGAGAGAGCGCAGTCTTCCCTGGTTCCTTATTAATCCTGGGTTCTTATTTAATTCTGTGCCTCTTCTCAGGTTAGAAATTGACTCCTCATCTCTCTGTGTGTGTCCTTTGTCCCTTTCTGAGACCACTTTCTATTCCCTCCTGCCTGGCTGTCTTCAAGCTCCACTCCATTCTCTCAACCACACTCAAGCTTTGCCCGCTATGGTTCGAGACCACTTTTTGTTTTTTAAAGGGTTGGCATCTTAGAGGAGCTACTGTGCCAGAACAGACGTTGCAGTGGATCCTTGAACAACATGGGCTTCAAGTGCGTGGGTCCATGTACATGCGGACTGTTTGAGAGAAATACAGTACAGTAAATGTGTTTTCACTTCCTTAGGATTTTCTTAGTAACATTTTCTTTTCTCTATCTTACTTTGTTATAAGAACACAGTCGGTAATAAATGCCACATACAACATAGGTGTCAGGTGACTATGTTCTTGGTAAGGCTTCTGGGTCAGTAGTAGGCTATTAATAGTTGAGTTCTGGAGGGAGTCAAAAGTGTTACATGTAGATTTTTGACCACACGAGGGTCGGTGCCCCCATGTTGTTCAAAGGTCAACGGTATTTCTTTACAAAGACTCACTTAATCTACCCCGGAGTCTACCCAGGAGAGCTAGCGTGAGTCCTGCCTTCATCACCATCATCCACATGTGATTATTATGTGCTCGATACACACAAGCACTGGGGATGAATGTAGTCACACCCATAGAAATTTCCAAATATGCCACATCTCTCTTGAGCTATACATTATTTGGCCACCAAAGTGGTTGGGGAGTTCAAACTCAGAGCCTACGTAAGCTTCCCCTCTTGGTTCCCAGAGGTGGTCGTCTTCCTACAATAACATTTCCATCTGGACTTTTTCTGATAAGGGCTGACTCCAGCACTTGGGAATAGGATGTGGGGTTAATTCGTGTGGTGTTGCCTTGGGCCCGGTACCATGCACCTTTCCTTTCATTTCCCCTCTACGCACAGCGTGCACAATACTCCCTCTCCCTCCTGCACAGCTTGATGTGGTCCTTGGGGGGCTACTCTTGTGGGGGGTGTTTCCAATGGGATGCCATTCATGATTTCCAGATCACAGACATCACTCTGGTTGAAATGTCACCGAGGCTTTGCCTTTCACACAAACTTCCATCCCTTGACAAGCAAGCCATTGAGCCCTCTCCTTGCATGGCCCATGTGATGCGCAGCCTGAACTCCCAGCAATGTTTTCCGATTCCTCGATTTTAAAAGCCATAAATTAGCAAATCATCAACATATCACCAGGAAGGATCATCTGGTAGCCATTCTAGTCAGAAGGAAACACAGGCCCCAATAACTGATCTTCACAAAGATACGAAGAACTGTGGACAGACAGATACAGTAAATAGGAAGACAAACAGATAATTCAAGTTGACAGACCATCTTGGACTGATTAGACATTCTGCTTTGATTAGCACTAAACTTTGGGGGGAGGAAAAAAGAATTGAGATTGCCCTAATACTTTGGGAAAATGACCCCTAGACTACTTCTGAAATTCAGAACCGAGGGGGCAGATACCCACAGCAAGTGTCATTAGATGCTTTGTCGTATAATGTAATATGCTAGGTATTCCCTTCTGAAGAGAGGGGTCTTGGTGGGTGTGGAGGTGGGTGCTTCTTTCTTTGCATCTGCTTTGGATTCTTGTAAGCCACATCTTCAGTCCCTTTCAGACTTGAAGCTCTATTTAAAGAGACCGGGATGCATATTAAATCAATTTCCTGATAATACTAATGGAATGAAGGCTTGTCCCCCCTCCCCTCCTCCACTTTTCTGCTGTCTCTCTTTCCTTCCACACACTTATCAAAATGTTCCAGCTATTGTTCTGAAAACAAGAATAGAAATGTAGGTGGGAGATGAACTGTGTACCTAGAAAAAATAAAAAGTCATATTCAAACTTAGACTTTTGCTCTCAGATATTCTTTCTTCCATAAAAAAAAAAAAAAAAAAGAATTCCAAATATGACTTTGCTAATTATAATCCCTGAAGAGTCTTTCTGCTCAATCTCACGTTTGATTGGGTGAATCCTCCCTGGGTAGGTTCCAAATCTAGAGAAGAAACACCACCATTTGAGAGCGCGTTGCACTGTGTTTTCTGCCTTCCTGTTATGTCATTCATTGTGATAGAAGTCTTTCCAGAGCTGTGCACCATGGTTCCTAGTAGACTTGGGTTTCATCCCACTGATGGTGCCATCATGCACCAGGAAACTTTCTAGCTGTCCAAGCCCATCGTCTCTTTCTAGTAAAAGAACTTTAGAGGCTGTTGCAGTATGAGGCTTATGGAAACCTGATTCTGTGTCTCTCAGGGTTCAAGCTCCCACATCTAGTGTGAATGTTGCGTAAAAGTGACCTGCTCCCACTCCAGAACCATGGGGACTGCTCCAGATATGGGTACCGATTTTCAGTAAAGGAAATCTTATCTCCCCTAGGGGACAAGGAGGCAGTTCAGAGATAGGTTCATGGCCATCTCTGAGAGAGGTTTTGTGACCTTAACTACAGACCTCAAAGGCAAATGCCAGCTAGGCTGTAGAACAGATTTAGGAAAGTTCCCATCCCAGCATGTTTGCTCAGCTTAAGTATGTGAGCCCCTGCTGTGTCCCAGTCACTGTGCTAAGTGCTGTGGTTAAAGGATGAGCAAGAAAGTGCAGTTATGCCTTCCTGGAGCTTACCTGAGACTTTGACCAATCAGAACCATCCAAGCTATAAACAGAAGCTTGATTATGTAGGAGCATCATTCCAGTGAAATGCTTTTTTGGCAGGAACCTTCTTCAGTGAAATCATGAAGGCTGCAGACATTTTAGAGGGAGTGCTTCTAAAAGCAGTTGATAATTCATATTGTTAAAATGTACCCACTACAGTAGTTTGGGGCAAAGATAGCAGGGGGACTTGTGTCCCGCAAAACCTGTGGATCTAATGGTAGATCCAGTCAAATACAGCTGCAGAGTGACTTGGGAGAGTGGGGGAGTTGCCAATGCTCCAAGCCCCCTCTTTTTCATCCTCTACAGTGACCCCCGGTGGTGTGTTATGCCTCAGCCAGCCCTGGAACCTGTTCTCCTGGAACCTGGACTCCTCCCAGTTCTTATGTGTATGACAGATGCTGGAGGCCAGCTAGAATGCTGGGTCTACTCAGGGTGGATTGGATAGCTAGTGGTGTGTGCTGACTGGGTCCACACCCTTGAGTACGGCTGGGGAACAGGGCCACGATGTGTCTACTTGATTGTCTTTATGGGAAAGTAGTCCCAACAAGATTGCTCTAGGGCCATGGT
>RCUC01133079.1:0-11216 GCA_003697995.1 Taxidea taxus jeffersonii | reverse complement strand
TGCTGGTCTGAGTGTTCTGAGAATGTACGTGAAAGTTTTTAAGATCACTGCCTGGCATCCTTTCTACTTTACTCTGCTGGCCAATGCCAGTGACAGGCCGGCCTTGATTGAAGGGTAGGGAAATAGATTCTACCTCTTTTTTTTTTAAAGATTTTATTCATTTATCCAACAGACAGAGATCACAAGTAGGCAGAGAGGCAGAGAGAGAAGAGGAAGCAGGCTGTCCGCAGAGCAGAGAGCCCGATGCGGGGCTCGATCCCACGACCCTGGGATCATGACCCGAGCTGAAGGCAGCGGCTTAATCCACTGAGCCACCCAGGCGCCCCTAGATTCTACCTCTTGATGGAAAGACCCATGAAGTGACATTGAAGGGGCATGGGTAGAAGGAAGGGTGAATTTGAATATGAACCTACCAGTTCAAGTCAGTTCTAGCTGTCTCCAGTATGCCTTCTCCATGATGTCAGGATGCCAGGATGCCAGGGGACCTCAGTGCCACAGGCCGTGGGGGGAAGGGAAAGGGATGGAGACACTGACTGAGCCATTGGGCTGAGGAGATAGCGAGAGGCTACAGCAGCCTCCTCCCAGGGTTAGGACTGGGAAGACCTAGATAGAGTGTCGGGGGATCTGTAAGGTCAAGGGTCCAGCCCTATGGTGGTCCTAATTATAGAAACCGAGGCAGGAGCTTAGGGGTTAAATGAGCAACTGAGTGGTCAGCTTGGTTGCAGGGCTTCTCCCAATAGGGGTCACTAGATCCCTCCTCTGAGGCTGACCTATCACAAACATGACACGTGAGCCTTTTGTGCCCATGGCAGACATTGCTAATGGATCGCAGAGTGGTTTACTTTTTCTTTCTGATAGGTCCAGATAAGGTCTTAGAATCCTTCTCAACACATGCATCAGCAGCCACTACACAACTTAACAGTGATAGCATATGGGTTGAAATGTGCTTACCGTAATCCCAGGATGAAGGTCCTAGGGGCTTGTATGCCCCACTGACTGAGGAGCTCAGCCTCCTCGGGCTCCCTGCCTGGGATGGTGTGGGGGCCCTTGTTGCTGCTGAACTGTGTTGAGAAGAATCCGGAAGCTTCATCTGGGCTCAGCGGGAAGGGATGTGCACCAGGATTGGTTTGAGATGTCTGGAGTGGGGGCAACGACCTTAGCAGGCACAGCCTCTAGAACAGTCGGGCCCAGCACCGGCTTTCAGCTTGCACTTCTCCTCTGTGAGCTGGTCTGGGCCGGGAAACAGGAGCATGGCAGAGGGTGTGCCCTCAGGAATGCTGGCCTTCTAGGCTCCCAAGACCTCTACCAGCAACAGGCTAGATTAGGGTTTCCCAGCCTTGGCCCTGTTACCCCTTGGGGCCAGATGATGCTCCGTGGGGGCCGTCCTGTGCGTGGTGGGATGTCTAGCACCATCCCCCGGGGCCTCTCCCCACCAGGTACCAGTAGCGCTGGTTGTGCTCTCTCTGGTTGTGACAGCCAAACATTGCCAGACGTCCCCAAGGGGAAATGCGGCCCCTGGCTGAGAACTCATAGACTAGGTCCCGGGACCCTCTTCCTTATTAGCAAGAGTCTGTGGAATGAGTCAAGGCTTTGGACCCTTATGCTGGGGGACCCCGGGCCAGTGTGCTCCCCTCACCAAGCCTCAGCTGTCCCCTCTGTCGAAGAGGCACGCTGCTGTCGACCCATCAGCGTGTGTCGTCACTCCGCGAATGTCACCCCGCCCCTCCCACAGCCCTGGTGTCCCTTCTGAACCCATGTGCCAACATGAAGGTGTGCAGCGAGGACCACACCAACTGCACAGTGCCCACGTACCCCTCATGCCGTGACAGCGAGACGTTCAGCACCTTCCTGCTGGACCTCTTCAAGCTCACCATCGGCATGGGCGACCTGGAGATGCTGAGCAGCACCAAATACCCAGTGGTCTTCATCATCCTGCTGGTCACTTACATCATCCTTACCTTCGTGCTGCTGCTCAACATGCTGATCGCCCTCATGGGTGAGACGGTGGGCCAGGTCTCCAAGGAGAGCAAGCACATCTGGAAGCTCCAGGTGACGCCCTGGGAGCCCCGCCCCCTTCCCAAACAGGGGAGGCCTGATCCATGGCAGGTCCCTCCTGGGCCTTCCTTTCACTCAGGGTCAGCTCCATCTCCCCTTCTGCCTCGACTTCTCTGTCTGTAAAATGGACAATGTGGATGTGGGGCTCGTTGGCACAGGGGAGCTGCTGCCTTTGCTTTCCCCAAGTGCTCTATACAATTCTAGAAAGCAGTGGCCTCTGGGAGTCACACCCTTCTCAGGCCACATACAGCTCACAAATGGGGGGTTCACAATAAACAGCGCTAGCACAAGACCCAAGAATGCTGCAGCCCCTTTATGGTGCATTTCAAGGAAATGATACAGTGAGAAAGAAAAAAAAAAAAGCCCCAAGGTCAACCTCACCATTCTGGGTCTTGGGGAACGTCTGGCTGCTCCTAATCTTAATGCGTACCACTGGCTTCCTTCCCCAGGCCTCAGTTTCTCCACGGAGTGTAATTCATAAGAGGCAAAGTGGCAATCTGTGGGCTTGACCTTCAGAGATTTATGTTTTCTGCATTGCCAGATTTTTAAAAAAATTAATGCGAAATATTAAAATGAAGAGATTTCTCGTAATTTCTGGCCTTTCTGGAAAGCTGGAAGCCTGGCAGGGCAGGCCCACATTCCTTTCCGGCAGTGCCTGTGGGGACGAGAGGCAGCTGCCTGCTTCTACACAGGGCTTGTGCTCCCTGGTTTGCCCCAGTCCCCACCCTTCCCTGGTGGTTCCCAGCACCGAATGGTGACATCGTGCATGTGTCATGGGGCTTGGGCTGCGGCCTTCCTGCCTCTAATGCTGCTTTGCCCATTTGTGCTTCTGGTAGTCCCTGTGGGCATCTGAATGTATGACCTTGCTTCCGGGGCAGTAGGGATGAGCATAATTTCTGCCATGAGGGCAGTAGGCACTGGTGGGGGGAGGCTCACCAATGGCCTGCCCCTCTCCCCCTTGCAGTGGGCCACCACCATCCTGGACATCGAGCGCTCATTCCCTGTGTTCCTGAGGAAGGCCTTCCGCTCTGGCGAGATGGTTACCGTGGGCAAGAGCTCAGATGGCACCCCAGACCGCAGGTGGTGCTTCAGGTGAGCCGGGGTGGGCGGGCGGGGTTGAACCATCCTGCTCTGATCAAGCCTCCTTACCTTTTCTACCCGTTGCAACTTCCGGAGGCACTGAGGCCTGGTGGACCCAACTGGAGTTCAGTTCTACTGGGTGATCTTGGGCAAGAAGGTTTCCTTCCCAGCCTGGGTTTTTTCCATGGATGATGACACCACCCCCTGGGGTTAGCTGCATGGAATCAATAGACTTGGGCTGTTACCCAGATGCATAGGGAGTGCCCCCTTCTTAGGGGAATCTCTGGGTGAATCCTTTCTTTCAAGATGACTCATTCTTTGTAAAGCGATCGCCGGCACAGAGTACGACCATCATGTCTAGAGTCAGGCAGAGCCAGTTTCTTGGTCTGTGAAGCAGGGACAATACTGGCGCCCACCTCGTAGGCCAGCCAGGTAGTCCTGTTTAGTTGGAACCCAAAATTCCAGTCCTGGCCCTCTGATTGGTCAGCTTTGTGACCTTGTATGAACAGTGTGTAACAAACCCGAGTTTCCTCATCTGTCTAAAGGGGAACAGTGGGGGCGCCTGGGTGGCTCAGTGGGTTAAAGCTTCTGCCTTGGCTCAGGTCATGATCTTGGGGTCCTGGGATCGAGCCCCGCATCGGGCTCTCTGCTCAGCGGGGAGCCTGCTTCCCCCTCTCTCTCTGCCTGCCTCTCCGCCTACTTGTGATCTGTCTGTCAAATAAATAAATAAAAATCTTAAAAAAAAAATAAAGGGGAACAGTGAACGGATCTTCCTCACTGGATTCTGACTTGTAGAAATGGCTCCAGATAGGGCAGTTGAATGAAAATGACAAAAAATAATTTTTCAAGAGGGAAATTAGATTGAGCCTGTTGGAGCCCAAGCAGCTGCCTCCTGCCTTTGCCAGGGTGTCCCATAAAGAGGAGGAGCGATAGTCGAGAAGCAGGGTGTCCATTGCAGATGAATGGATAAGCAAAGCACAGGGCATCCCTAGGAAATATGATTCAGTCATAAAATGGAGTACAGTCCTGATGTACGCTCCAGAATGATGAACTTCGAAGACGTGATGCTGTGTGAAAAACAGCCACACACATAAGGCCACGCAGTATAGGATTCCATTTATATGAAATGTCCAGAATCGGTAAATCTATAGAGACAGAAAGCAGAGCACAGCTTATGGGGAGGTGGGGTAGTGGGACTTACACCTTAATGGGTCCAGAATTTCTGTTTGGGGAGATAGGAAATATTAGGAATAGTGGGGATGGTGACCCAACATAGAGGGAATCTATTTAATCCCCTGAATCATATACTTTAAAATGGTGAAGATGGCAAATTGTACATCACATGTATTTTACCAGAATTTTTAGGGAAAGGAGGAGGATGAGTTGGGGAGCTGGAGCAGGGAGGCTGCCTTGGGGCAAGGAAGGGCTTCAGTCGGGGTAGGGGCTCCCCCTGACCTTTCTGCCTGCTGTGGCCCACCAGGGTGGACGAGGTAAACTGGTCTCACTGGAACCAGAACTTAGGCATCATTAACGAGGACCCAGGCAAGAGTGAGAACTACCAGTACTACGGCTTCTCGCACACCGTGGGCCGCCTCCGGAGGGGTGAGTGCAGGGGGCTGGGGGGTTGGGGGGGTTCCAGAGGTGCAGCAGGGGAGCCTGGGTTGTCCTCATCCCCGATTGGCTATGAGCAGTCCTGTCCTCTTTCGCAGACTCCCTGTTCACATCTGTAGAATGGGAGGGCCCAAGGGGCCGCCGCTGAGTTGTTGCCTTTGCTGCTCACCACGTCTGGGGCACCTCCCTTCCCCTGCCCTGGGTGCATGAGATGTGGGGATGCGGGCCCTTAGCCATTCTGACCCGGGCTTGAATCCTGGCTCTTCCACTTACCCCTGTGTGCTCCTGGGTTTGGAGGCCTGACCTCCTGGAGCCCTGGTTTGGGCCTCTGTAAAATGGGGGTGATAATCCTCCCCCTTTAGATCGCCGTGGAGTGCCTGGGACACAGAAGGTGCTCAGCGCCTCGGTGTGCCTTCTCCCCCCCACCCCCCCGCCCTCATTCCTCCCTCCGCCATGCTCACAACAGATCGCTGGTCCTCGGTGGTGCCGCGCGTGGTGGAGCTGAACAAGAACTCGAACCCAGACGAGGTGGTGGTGCCTCTGGACAACATGGGGAACCCCAGCTGCGACGGCCCCCAGCAGAGCTACCCCCCCAAGTGGAGGACTGATGATGCGCCCCTCTAGGGGCTGTGGGCCGAGCCCCTCCCCCCACCCGCCTCTTTCTACTCTACCTGCGTTTCAGCCGTGCCTCCGCAGGGCACCCCCACGTGCTCCTTTGACCTCCAGAGGCGAGGGCCCTGCAGAGATGAGGGGGAGGCCCCAGGACCCTCTGGTCCCCAGCTCCTGCCCCCCCCCCCAGCTCTGCCCCTCCCCCCGCTCCCCGGGGCATGAGGCTCCTGACTGCTGGTCTCACTCCCATGGAGTCACATAAGCCAAGGCCAGGGCCTCTCTGCCCACGGGGGCTCAGTCCCCGACCTCTCCATTATTTATTTGCTCTGCTCTCAGGAAAGTGGTGTGACCCTCGCCCCCAAAGGGAACCTGGCCAAAGCCTCAGGACCCCATCCCAGGTCACTGCCGGACAACCCCCAGCCCCAGCCTGGGGCCCTGGCGGCACAGAGCACCCTGTGGCTTTGTGATGGGGCCAGGGCCCTTGCAGGGGGCTTGTGCCTTCAGTGTGTTCTGTCAAAGGGCTGCGGTTTGTCGGTGCCTAATAAATGTTCCTTCACTGAAGCTGAGGCTGGTAGGGATGCTGATGGGGGGAGCGGTGATGGCCCGGGGATGAGAGCAGCGAGGCGGGGGAGCTCGGAAATGCTGGTGGGGGGCAGGGGTGAGAATGAGGAGCGGTGGTAGTGACCAAGGCGGTGTTTAGGGTGACGGTCGGCGACGGTTGGTGGCATGAGCCTAGGAGACGCGGGTGAGATTGGAGGGGAGGGAGAAGATGGAGTCAAAGGGGATGGGGAAAGAGTAAGGTTGGCTGGGCGGGGGAGTAATGCTGGGGGGCAGAGAAATGTTAGTGGCGGGGAGAAAACACAGGTGTAGGGAGAGTCATATTGGCAGGAAATAGTAATGTTGGTAGGAGAGAGTAATGTTTGTGGGAAAGAGTAATACTGGGGGAGAGTAATGTTGGTGCACCGGTAATATTGGTGAGGAGAGAGTAATGAAGAAGAAGAGTAATGTTAATGGGGAAGAGTAATGTTGGCGTGGGAGAGTACTGTTGGAGAGAAGAGGCAGGTTAGTGGGAAAGAATAATGGGGGAGGGGCATAGTGGCGGGGGGAGAGTAATGTTGATGGGAGAGTAATGCTGGTGCAGATTAATGTTGGTAGGGGGAGAGAGATGCTGGTGGGTGGGGTAATGGTGGGAGGAGAGTGATATTGGTGGGAAGAGTACTGGTGGGAGAGTAGTTTTGATGGAAAGAGTAACATCGGCGGGAAGAGTAATGTTGGGGTGAGGAGACTAACGGTGGGAAAGAGTAACGGTGGGGGGAGGGTAATACTGGTGTGGAAGAGCAATGTTGGTGGGAAGAGTACTGTGGATGGGAAAGAGTAGCATTGATGAGAAGGAGTAATGTTGGGGAGAGTAATATTGATGGAAAGGGTATTCCTGGTGGGGGGAAAGGGTATTATTGGGGGCAAAGAGTATTGCTATACCCCTGCAGGTGGGAAGAATAATGTTGATGGCAGGAAAGTAATGCCGGTGCAAATTAATGGTGGGGAGAGTAATGCTCGTGGGTGGATTCACAGTGGGAAGCGAAGAATCTTGGTGAAAAGAGTAATATTGGTGGGGGAGGATAATGTTGGTGGGAGGAGAGTAATGCACGCGGGCAGAGTAATATTGGCCAGAATGGTAACATTGGTGTGAGGAGAGTAATGGCGGTGGTTCTCCTTGGGTCTCTTTTTAGGAGGGCGGAAACCTGTCCCTGAACGACCTCCCCTCTTGTGTTATTGGCCAGGATGGTGTCACGTGTCACCTGCTTCAGCCAATCAGCAGGCAGGAAGCCGTAAAGTCCTAAAGCCGACAGGCACTTGGAGAAGGGTAGTTTCTCCTACCTGGAATCCATGCTGACTGGGCCCGCTACCAGCGGTTGCAGGCCTTTTCCCCGATGCCCACATTCCGCCCTAAGGCTCTCCAACACCTGCTAATCTCTCAGGACCGCCGGGAGGCCAGCAGGAGCCGGGGCTGGCATGGGCTTCCCCCAGACCACAGGGACTGGAATGGGAGCACTTCCCGAGGAACGTTGCAATATGGGTACCGGTGCCAAGCCGGGTCAGTGGTCAGTGCTCCCCCCTCCACCCCCCCGGTCCCAGTTCCTCCCTCTACCCGTGCATTTGCAAGACAGCCTTATGGTGTTCTCCCATTGTGCACAAAGCAGAATTTTGCATCCCTTGCTTGACTGTGAGATTTGTTTTAATCGATGGCACCCTAGCAGACATGCCTGGGCTAGGCTACTCCGAAGGAGGCTGCGAGATCCGTGGAGCGTAGCAAGCCCGGGTGACCTCAGCGGAACCCCAAAGATGCATGAGAAAGAACTGTTCTCCCACGCCAATGAGTTTTTGTGCTGGTTACTTTTTTCTTTTAAGGGCAGGCATCACTTTTGTGGCAACAGCTAATGATAGCAGAATGTCCACTGCCCCCCATGTTTCGGATGAGGAAGCCAGGGCTCAGAGAGGTGAACGCTCTTGCCCAGGGCACCTGGCTGGGAAGTTGAACGCCCACATTCTGCCCTCAGAGCCCATCTTGGAGAGAATGCACTCTGACCCCCCGACAGGTGACAAGGCCACGTCCCTCCTCTGCCCTAAAGCCCCTGGCTGTCGCCTGCCACTTTCGCTCAGCCCCCGAGACTGTCAGCTCCCGTTTAGAACCCTCTCTTTCTTTGAACATACCCCTAACTTTATCCAACCCGGATTTCTTATTATGTGCGTGTATGTGTATTTAATAATGATAAAGCACTTATATGTCATATTTGACAGGAGGGCTTTTTTCATCTCAAGTTTAAAGCACTATTGGGAAATAATTAGTGCTACTAGAGTCAAAAACAATGGGACCCCATCAGAAAAGACAGTCTCGGAAACTCTCAGATCTTAATTGAACAATTACCGCTTATGCCTATGATTACTTCATTATTACATGCCCTGTTATTATTAGCTGTTATTATTGTTTTAGATGAATGCTGGGGATTTTTTAAAAATCAAAAGCCATTTTCAACCACACTGTTCATCTCCCCAGAACGCACACTCCTGACATTTCCAAATGTAATAACATCGTAGCCAGCAGTCTCCACACCTCACCCAGAAGACGTGTGTTCTGATCATTTCAGTTGTATGGGCAGAGGCATTAAAGACTCCAGGCCTCTGTTCATACTGTTATTAATTGTTGACTCCCTGGCGAAAGCGTTGGCATGAGAATCAAGCACCCCTTACCTTTTCATTTTTAGGAGCACAAAGCCATCAGGACAATGGGGAGATCTTCGTTCACCCCAGGCTCATGAGATGAAGCAAAAGGAGGGATGGTGGTGGAGGCAGAGGACAGGATGGAAAGGGCACTGGCCGCAGAGACCCAAGCCCAGAGAGGGCGGGCGAGCTGGGCATCGTCTCTTCTTGGAGGGAATCACGGGGGGAGGAAGCAGGTAAACATGCTGGTAGGCACTGTGCTCAGTGTTTGGTGTTCCTGTCTCAAGAGCCATGTGTGGGAATGGGAGGATGGGTGTTTGATGTCCCTCCGGAAGCCATGTCCCCCTTCCTTCTTCACAGCACCTGTTTTTTTTTTTTTTTTAAGATTTTATTTATTTGTCAGAGAGAGAGAGAGAGTGAACGAGCACAGGCAGACAGAGTGGCAGGCAGAGGCAGAGGGAGAAGCAGGCTCCCTGCTGAGCAAGGAGCCCGATGTGGACTCAATCCCAGGACGCTGGGATCATGACCTGAGCCGAAGGCAGATGCTTAACCAACTGAGCCACCCAGGCGTCCCCACAGCACCTGTTTTGTTCAGAGTTCTCCACTCTGTTCCACAGTCAGGAGCTTCCCTGGGCCAACCACTGTGACTCTATTCCCCTTACTAGGGATTGGTCGGGGAATTGCTGTGTGAACCTATGAGTTCTGACCTATGAGACAAAAGGGGAAGTCTGCTGAAGGAGGGGGATCCTAGGAAAATAAATCTAGGAAGATGCTGTCTTTGCTGGGCACTGTCGGGTTTGTGATGTGATGCCTGGAACTGCAGCAGCCATTTTGTGACCATGAAAGGGCTGGGTAGAATAGAAGATGGAAAGAAATCTTTGATGATACCACTGAGCTGCTGAATTAACCAACTCTGGGGCCACCCTACCTCCCTACCGTAGGGCTTCTTATGATTGTTGGAGATAATTTTTCTTTCTCATTTAAACCAACGAATCAGGGTTTCCTGATACCTTGCCCAAATCCTGCAGATACAAGAATACGTTTTGATTCCTATTTTACAGATGAGGAAAGTGAGCCCCAATGAAGTAAACACACTTGCCTAAGATCACACAGCCTAGATGCGGTGGAGTCAGGATTTGCCCCCTCTGTCTTAGGAGGAGAACCCTTCTAGGGATTTGTAGGATTGTCTTTACATGGTGTTTTGGCCTTTCTAAAGCATTTGGTCATCCATTTCTCCACTGTAACAGCCTGTAATGGGTTCCAACAGGTGAGGACAGGGGAGGTGGAGCTGGGAATGGACCCCAGGTACCCAGATTCCAGCAGACAGCCTTCTCAGCATCTCCAGGTGCTCTGTGACATCAGAGAATCCCGCTTGTTTTTACACCCCCCCCCCCCCCCGCCTCCTTTTGGGATGTAGCCATAGAATCCCACAGATCAGCCTTTGGCCTGTGCAAGGTGGGACGGCCGAGCCTTGATTTTGGCCACCAGGGGGCGCTGTAGTCATATCCAGTGGCCTGCTCAGCAGAGGCCGGAGGGAACCTGGAACCAGCCAACTTGGTCAGGAAGAGCCCCTCTCCATTAGGAGCACTCTGAGGCTCTGAGCTCAGGAATTCCCTCACCTCCCAACAAGGAGAGAAGGCAACCCAGATCTGCCCCCAGACAGTCTAGAACCTAGTTGCTGTGTGCCCTCAGGCAAGTTGCCTTCCCTCTCTGAACCTCATTTTCAAAATCGGTGTACACCCCCACTTGTCAAAGGAGGGATTCCTTCTCTCTCCTTGTGGGTCTCTTCTCTCCCTTTATGGGTCTCTTCTCTCCTTTGGGCCTAGCACAACACGGTGAACAAAGACCAATTAGGATGTGGTGGCCCCAGAACTAAGGCCCAATGACTCCAGGTCAGGGTTGGAGTCCAGTCCTACTCCACCAACTGGGGAAACTGAGGGCCACACATCACAAGAGAGAAGGATCTTACTCAGTTTCCCTAACTGCAACACAAGAGGTAGGACTCTATATTTCCTGAAGTAGTGTTCCTTGGGATGTTAATGCATAGAAACAAAAACTTAGGTAATCAAAAATATTAGGGAAATGCTGGGTTAAAGCTAAAAGGGAAACTTGCCTGCAGGACTTTTCAGAGCCTTTAATATTGCTTATATGATTTGTGCAGCTCTAAGGTGGGGGAAGTGGGATGCATCTGTTTCTTTAATTCTTTTAACCTGGAAACCCATTTTCCAAGGTGAAAGCAGTTGGATCAGGTGATGACAGAAGTAACACGCCTAACTTTTGGGGCATCTTCTCCCAAGGAGGCTCTGTCCCCTAGGGAACTTGACCACCTGTTTCCAATGTTCAACCCCAGGTGGTTGTAATGTGCTTGTTCTTTGCGGTGGAGAAGGAGGCAGCTCGAAGGCTCAAAGAAGGGTGGTCCCTTGCCAAAGACGGTGTGCTCATGAGGGAATCAGGTCTGTCTGGTCCTCAGCCCCTAGGCCCCACTGCCCTGGGACTGCCTCAGGACTCATTTGCCCTGTCATCCTGATCACATGTCACCTGTGGACATCCCAGGCCTTCAGAGGCCACCACCTCCTCTGACAGATTTGGAATTGAGGCTCAGGCCACACAAGTTCACCCAGGGTCACATACGGCATCAAGGA
>RCUC01133078.1:0-23083 GCA_003697995.1 Taxidea taxus jeffersonii | reverse complement strand
TTTTTTTTTTTTTTTTTTTTTAGATTTTATTTATTTATTTGACAGACAGAGATCACAAGCAGGCAGAGAGGCAGGCAGAGAGAGAGAGGAGGAAGCAGGCTCCCCACCGAGCAGAGAGCCCGATGCGGGGCCCGATCCCAGGACCCTGGGATCATGACCTGAGCCGAAGGCAGAGGCTTAACCCACTGAGCCACCCAGGCGCCCCTTCACCATGTAATCTTAATCTCATAACTCAGGAAATAACTTCAGCATTTTGGACTATATTATTTCATTCATTTCTCACGTGAATTTATATTATGTTATAGTAGTAAAAATCATGCCATGTGAAAGCGTATACCCTCCTCTTTCCTCAAATTGATGTCATTTCAAAAGAATTTTCTCACATTACTTACACTTGGGAAACAGTTTTAGTGACTGCGTCGTATCTTCTTTGATGGCTGTACCACAGTTATTTAACTATGTTCCTAACGTTGATTTTTTTGCTCTTACGGTCAGTCTGCAGCAAGTAGCTTTGTTGTCTGAACTGTTGCCTACACAACAGTCATCTGTACTTCTGATTGTGTCCTTAAAGGTAGATTCCTGCACACTAGGACCACTGGGTCTGAGTTTGACTATTTGGGAGGCTTTTCTGGAAGATTAAATCACTTTATATTTCCATAAGCTCGGCCTTTGGGAAGATTTCTTCACTATCTTTAACAAGTGATCTTTGTCATTTCTTAAACTAGTTTGCTAGACTTTAATTTGGTAACCAGCAAATGGTATCTTGCTCTTACTGTAAGCAACTTTTCTACTTGGTGAAACAGCCCTTTTCATGTATCCTTTAGCCATCAGAAGAGCCACTGTTTCTGCCCCCAAGAAAAGGGCACAGAAGAAGAAGACTGCGGTTCCAGAGAGAAGCACTTGCTTGTGTTACGTTGGGAGAGGTTGAACTTTCTTTATTGTTGTTGTCTGCCTCGCCTTGAAAAGTCCACCTTACTTGAATGCTACAGTCTGGGGCAGAGCCAGTAGTGAGTCCTCGGGACCCTGCCACTGGCTTCTGTGGGTGCTGATCCCTCTGGCAGGGGATCAGGGGGGAGTGTGGCACTAGAGCTGAGGGCTTGAAAGCTCATGCATAGGACACAGAGGGTTCACCTACAGCTGGGGTTTCATGCCTTGAATGACATCTTTGTGAAATGATGTCCTTCTGGTTGTTTGTTTGAATGAGGAATTGAACTGTGAATTCTCTGAATTCTGTTTCCTTACTATCACTTTGCAGTACGTGTAGGTCCTTGTGGATGATACTTAAAATCCAGTGCTAGCCTGTCTTTCCCGGTTAGCTGGCACCATTTTTTTTTGACTTGAGCTTTTCATTCTCTAGGCTCATGTTGTAATGATGGAACATTTTGAAGCACAAATTAGTTCTGAGTTTATTGAATTCTTTATAACACTGTTGCTGTGCCTAAAGCCTGATGGAAATGGCCATCTTTTCTCTTTTGAGGTCTAGTTGCATTAGAAATAGCTCTCCCTGGTTAAGCATCTGCCTTCTGCTCATGTCATGATCTTAGCGTCCTGGGATCTAGTCCCACTTCTGCATTGGGCTCCGCTTCTCACTCTCCCTTTCTGTCTGCCACTCCCCCTGCTTGTGCTCTTTCACTCTCTCAAGTAAACAAAATCTTCAAAAAAAAAAAAAAAAAGAAAAGAAAAGAAAAAAATGCTGTCCCCATTGCCACTTCCTCAGTGCTTAAAGCACTGAGTTCACTACTCCACTTGGAAAGGGATTGGGTGTCCTGAAGCATTAGTTACATAATTGTGGATTGGCTTTCACCCATCCAGCTTGACTTCCTCCTGTGATCATGAATTCCAGGCTAGCAACAGTAATTAGATCTCAGAAAGGCCCATCCAAAGGCACCAGGCCAGAGAGCCTCACAGCCTCTTCTGTGCATCAGCTGAAGTTTCAGGGTATGGTAGTAACCTTAGACAGGTAGTACTTTTTTTTTTCTTCTGTGCATTAATTTTAATGAAGCAAGGACACCTGCTTTCTGTTCTGCTTTGGGATCCACAGGGAGCTAACCTGGCCATTTGGGTGCCTTTCTACCTTCGCTCATTGTTACTGCTTAGATAGACTACAAATAGGGCAACAGGCAGAAACCCCCATTTCCACAAGCTACTAAGTAACCCAGTGAGAGCTAGATTTAGTGAAACAGATAAGTGCTATAAGAAGTTGGAAAGATCAGGGAAGACTTCCTAGAATCCAGACTTTGAAGGATGAAATGACATTATAAAGAAAGGACAGTGAGAAGACCTATAATTCAAGATTTAACAGTTAAGGTACAACATCACTTTGCAATCCGCAAAGGGTTTTCTCTTTAATTCTCTAGTCTCATAGGAACTCTGTAGAGAGAGTGCAAAATTCAATGCTGGGCAGAGGGTCTGACAGGCAGCAAGGGGCAGAAAATCTGAGCTCTTATCTGGTTTCCATCACATATCTTTCGTGACTCAGTCTTAAAGAGGAGCCCCATAGAGCCCAGCAGACTAAGAGAGCCATTCACCCAGAAGGTCATAGCAAGACTGTTCTAGGCAGGGGTCATTTAGGGACCCCCCCCCCAGGATGTTTCCAGTTATCTTTGGAGTCTAAAACGAGGGCCTAATATTATAAAACATGTTCAGGAATCACTTTTGGAAGGAAAGGAGTTAGTGAAAAATAGTTCTTTTAAAACTTTGTTGAGATACCAGAATGAGAGACTCGTACCAAAAATAAAATGTACAGTTGCAAGTTCATCATTATTATATGGTATATATTAATCATTTCTAGAAAGTAGGGTATATGTTTTTTAAAAAGTTAATAAAGATATTTTACAACATTTCATAAGATAGAAGAACTGAAAGAGTTATGGCATAGCTAAAAGAAAAGCAAAACTAGAAATGAGGATGAATAGAGACAAATATTTCATATGTATTTTAAACCTCTATTCATTTTAGGTTTCTGGCTATGAGGCCTAAGTAACATTTTTCTTTCCTCAAACTGGAAGTACAGAGACCAACAGAAAGGTGGTCTGATAGGTGAGCTGGCTACTCTCCTTGTATGTGGAAGCTCAAAGCTTGTATGTGTGTGTAGGCTCTGACAGGTTGTTAGCAACCAGGGCTCTTAGGCAGGTCAAGGAAATAGTGTATTATTAAAGGGGGTCTCAGACCAGGCTTCATATGCTTTTACGCTGGCACTGCCAGTTATGCTTGTTTTTATTGGAAAATGATAACAATATAAGCATTGCTTATATGGGTATCCATCGTATCCAAGTTCTTGCTGCCTGTCAGGAAATGGGACACCTGATGGGACCTCTCTGAAGAGGGAGTTGAAATCTTTGCGTTCCATTGCTCTGACAGAATTCTACAAGGTAATCTGTCTCATGTGACCCTTCAGTATCTGCCTCTAATGGTGAGCAGGGCCAGGCATTGTTCACAGCTTAAGAATATAAGGATTAAAAAAGAAGACCGGCAAGATCGTGTCTTGCTGGAGCTTATGTGCAGTAGGAGGGGGAGACAACAGACAAGTAAGAATAAATGAACAAGACGGTGCATTATATCACCCTTTGGGGGCTCTTGAGAGATAGAATCTCTCCTGAGTTCCACAGATCACAAGGTAAATTTCTGTGCGTGGATAAACATACAAAGGTGACTGATCTGTTCAAGCCCACTGTGCTTCTGTTTGATGTATACTACTAATGAATTTTCAAACCTGCCAATCTCTGAGAATTCTAAACACATTTTTCTCTCTTAGGTTGCAGAGAACACATCTTAGAAGATGCAAAACCTGAATCTATCAGCGATACTCCAGATTTAGCCCTACCACCTGAAATGCCAATTTTGATTGATTTCCATGCTCTGAAAGACATCCTTGGGCCCCCGATGTATGAAATGGAGGTGACTGTTCTCATTTCTTTGTTTATGGCCTCCAGTTTACTCTGATGGCTGCTTCACAGATTGGAAGAGAGTCAGAACTGGGTGCTTTGGGAGGCTGAATTTTATCTGGAGACTAGAAACTTGTTTTCTGCAAGGTATTGAATTTTAGTGCCCAGTGTGATAATAAATAAGGCTTTTGCAGAGAGCCAGAGACCTGGCCTCATCCTCTTCTGGAAACTCGGTCTGATATTATTCTCTTGCCCTCTAGTTCCATTTTAAGAACAGTGTCTCTGACTTTGCTCCTTAGAAATTCTATGTTCCCATTAATTCCTAATTACAGATTTTTTTTTGTGCTGTCAGAGTCTTGGGGGACAGAGGCAAGAAAGCAACCTAAGTATAAAATATCTGCAAACGTGAGCCTGGCTTTAACTTCTGACTGCTCTGTTGCAGACTGAGATTGCATCTTTGGAAATGTGTCATTTCATTGCTAATAGCTCCTTGGGTTAAAGCCATGCAGCCCTATTTCCTTTTTTCTCCCCGTCCCTCATGACAGAATGTCCAGTCAGAAAGGCCTGTGCCCCAGGACTTAGTTGAGGCAGCTGGATAGAAATAGGTATTGAGTCTGTGTCTGCTGAGGGATTTTGATACATTTCATAGGATTCTTCTATGAGCTAGCATGGGTCAGTGACTAGAAAAAATTTTTGTTATAATACTGAACATAGCATCTTCCTTCAGAAGCTTTACCATCACCTCCTATCAGTTTAAGAAAAAATGATTTTCAGAAGAGTAAGTCTGATAAATTATACAGAAGATAACCTCTCCCTCTGACATTCAAAATCACTACCAATAGATGTGGTTTTCCTCAAGTCTTAAAATTGTGGAAAGGAAAAATGGTCCCTAAACCCATCTTATTTATCTATTTATACTCTGAGCTGGTCATTAAAGCTAATGAGCCTCTCTACAAAACTCTGTTACAAGAATAGAACTTGTTTACTCTCAACAATGAATCTGGTCCTGAACAGTAGAATCAGAGACAAATTATTTGAATTCTTAAGATGTCATGGATTTAAATTTTGAAGTGTTATAAGAAATGGGGCAAAACTTTTCCTTGCTTGAGAAAGTGAGCAAAACTTGCTTTTCTGTTCTGTAAGAATGCAGTGGTTTTGAGAGTGAAGAAGAAAACAGGTTCTGACTCCTGCATTTCCAATGGGCTTTTTTGCTAAGCTTTCCAGAACAGTATGTTCCAGTGGTTCTTTGGGAATTCAAATTAGAACAACAGATAACAACCAAAGATTGATGCATGTTTCTGTTGCATATACCCCTCCTCTCCCAGTCATTTCTGCTGCTTTTAGGTTTGGTAGCATTGTTGACATTCTTACAGCTTTGGCAGAAAAGGAACCAAAAGAAAGAGAAATGAGAAATTTTATTTATTTATTTATTTATTTATTTATTTATTTATTTATTTAAAGATTTAATTTATTTGTTAGAGAGAGCACGTGAGCACAGGCAGACAGAGTGGCAGGCAGAGGCAGAGGGAGAAGCAGGCTCCCTGCCGAGCAAGGAGCCCGATGTGGGACTCCATCCCAGGACGCTGGGATCATGACCTGAGCCGAAGGCAGTTGCTTAACCAACTGAGCCACCCAGGCGTCCCGAGAAATGAGAAATTTTATAAACACTGCTTAACAGCTCTATTTGATATCACTGGAGAAACTCATTTTCCTTTAGGTACCTGAGCACTTTTTGCCAACATGAATCTGAAAGGTAGAGTCTAATAGCCTTTAGCCTTTTATAAATAGCGTCTTAGAATAGAAGGTCTGGTGTTTGGGAGTTTGGAACATTTTGTTTATCTTTTCCACACTTGAGAGAATTCACCCTGTAGCCTGGGGTTTCAGTCTCTATCTCTATGGTCTGATGAACCATCGGCCCCCAGCTGCTTGACCACCTTCACCTGAGCTTTGGCATCTCTGAGAAACATTTCTGTGTTGTCTGACTGTCCCTGAGGGCCATCACTGTGCTGGAGTCTTCCATTTTATACCCTGGAAGAAGCTTGAAGAGATTAAATGAGTCCTGCAAATTCACGTAAGGTGAAAATAGTGAAGCCAGTATTCAAGCTCAGACCAGCTGGTGGCAAATCCGGGATTCTTTCTCCTCTTCTCCAATACCCTGTTCGACCAAGCTAATTCCTTCCCTTCCCTGCAAAAAAGAGAATGGCTTAAAGGATGGCAGTTTTTTAAAAAAAAGACATCTGCTCTACGTCAGATTCATGTTTGTACTCTTACCCAGCATAGTGCCATGCTTTGGAATGGGAGAGGTTGGCCTGGGATTCTTAGCTACTTTTTGTGTGTATCTGTTAGGTATCAGGCACCATGGAAGACCCTCTAACAAATGACACATCCTTGAATCTTTAGTCATGGCAGCTTTCCAAGAACAGATGAGGAAACAGGCTTAGAACACTTAAATAACTTGCAAGAAGACACAGCTTTTGCCAGAATGGAGATGTGGTTCAAGCCTGACTGACTGCAGAGCTGTAATCTATCTGTTTCTCATGTGAGGCAGATAAAGCGTTGGCACACCTGGGTCTCCATTCTCACAGAGAATGCTTCATGGCCAACCTTCATCGTTCTTCTTCTGTGCTCCTGGGTAAAAAGTCTGGAGAGAAATTGTACTAGGAACGTTGGAGTACATGTTGAAGTGATTGAGGTTGTAAGGCTTCTTTTTTGGTTTAAATGCCTATATTCTCCATAAAGGTGAAAGTCTAGGGCCTGTCTTTTCTTTTAGAAAGAGTTTCATTCACTCAATAGATACATATTAGAGATCTGCAGGCCAACACAGTAGTAAACAGGCAAGATATGATCTCTCCCTTCATAATGCTTACTTTCATAGAGAAAATAATTTTAACACATAACTGTAAGTTGAGATTGGTGCTATAAGGAGGACAAGCAGGTGGCACTGAGATTGGGGATCACTGCCCCAGCCCCATCTGAGACATTGTTTAGAGATAGACTTGGGCTTGCTGACAGTTTACATACGGGGAACAAAGGAAACAATTACTAGAAGGAACTTCTGTGTTTCTGGAGGGAGCAACAGGATTTTTCTGTGGCAGTACCATTTACTGTGTTGGGAAAGACTGGGATGGTGAACATATTAAGTTTGAAACATTTAAGGCATGTGAAAGACGTGGACACGTAGGCCTGTGGCCCAGAAGTGAGGTCCAAGGTGGAGGCATGAATTGTCAGAAGATAGAGGATATTTCAAGTCCCAGAGATGTTGAGGTCACATGAGGAGAAAGCATACACAGAAGAGCTGGTAGCCTGAGGGAGGCCCTGAAAAATGCCAACATTTAGGGTCATGGAGAGGAAGAGGAGCTCTCAGAAAAAGAGAAAGTTGAAAATGACAAGCAGGCAGCTGGAGGGAAACAGGTTTTATGCTGCCATGAGAGCAAAGAGGGAAACCCTCCAGAAGGAGGGAATGTCCAAATGTTTTTGCTATTTGTGTGTTTGCTTTGATAGTGTGGAGGTCAGTGACCTTTGACAGGGGAGTTGCGGGCATGGGAGATTTGGGAATGTGTGGAAGGAAGAATGGGAGGTGAGGAAACTGTGTGTAGGCTCTTCTTTTCAGAAGTTGGCTGTGAATGATTGCAAAGAAATGAGGTGGCTAGAAGGGAGTGTGGGGACCACAGGGAGAATGTTTGCAAGTGGAGGTCTGTGTGCTGATCACAACAGTCCAGTAGAGAGAGGGGGACAGATGTTGCTGGAGAAACACTGGGAACAAAGTCTTTGGGCAGGTGAGTTGGGATGGGATCCACAGTGTGCGAGGATGAAGTCTTGTGCAACAGAGGATACTCTTTGTGGGGTATAATGAGGAAAGGGGCAAGAACAGTGAGTTATTTACAAGAAAATGATTATAGTGATGGAACAAAGGTTTGTTCTTTGCCCCGGGAGAGAAGTGAAGCCAGGACAGAGCAGGTGCAGAATGTGAAAGTGGCAGTGTTGATGATCTTGAAGACAAGTGAACTAGAGGAATAAGAAAGTCATCGGGGGTAGGAGCATTCGAATTCAGATCTCCATCAGAGGTGGTGGGATTTCTGCTTGTGACAAGGACCTGGAAGAGAGTGGCTGAGTTAAGGTGAGTAAACCGTTGTTGGGATTGAGGAGCTGTTCAGAGAGCACAGAAGCCAGGTAGTGGCGGAGCATCTGTTCACTGCAGACACCTTGGATAATAGCAGGATGTAGGTTGGGGAGGAAGGGGAGGAGTGTTTTGAAAGCAGAAGATAGTGAGAAGGGAATGGAGGTGGGGGAACCAGCTGCCATAGCAGAGGGTTAGGAGAAAGGAGGAAGAAGGAGGCCTCTCATTCACCAGGTGATAAACCCAGCCTCCTTGAGTGGGATGTTTTGGGGCTAATGATATGTATGTGTTTAGGTAGATGGGTTTTAGGCTTGGGTGAATTGATAAATATAAAACACCCACCGTAGGACCTGGTACATGCTAAAAAATGAACAAATGCTAGTTCCTGCAACCGCCTTACTCTCTAAAAATTAACATCCCTAATCACCAAAACAACAACAAAAACCTTGTTTTTAATTGTTTTTGTAGTCCTGATTTTTTACTTGCATTTAATAGTCTTCACCACCCCTAACTATTCTTCACTCTCGTCAAAGATGAGTCTGCAAAAATATGTTAGTGCCAAAAGTATGGCTGACCTAGCGAACTACCAGTGAGGAACAAAAGTAGGAAGGTACATTCTTATTCATAGCACTGTCCCTTTAGAATTTCCTAAACAGGTTGAAAAAAGAGTTCTAGGAACTTAGTTTAGATTTCACATTTAGGAGTAGTATCATAAGTCACCTTTTCCATACAATGAGGTTTCCTAAAGAGACAAGATCAGTTAAACTCACTTTAAAGAAAGGAAAGGAAAGCTCTCCAGCACTGGGAGAAAAGGTGGGAAGGAGTGAGCGTGGGTGCGGGTGTCCATAGCCACCTGGGCATCGGTCATGCTGTGGACGTAACTGCAGCACTGGTACTGAGCGTACTTCCTCAGAAGCACGGGGCCAGGGCCACATCCAGCAGCACAGAGAGTAGGAAAGGCACAGGAATCAAATGACAATTACTGAACCTTATTTGCACTGGTCAGTCAGGAGATTGCCCTTAATGTCAGCTCAGTTGTAATTACTTTTATTGGTTGGCTCCATGAACATCCTTAGGGTAAAATGAGAATCTTACAGTTGTCATTTGCATCCTAGTGAAAGCAGGAGAGGCCTCCACATCACTGGATACATACCCTAGCTGGCCAGTCTTGGAGCTGAAAAAATCTCCAGGGGTAATGGTCTTAAACTCATAGATTATAAATGTAGTGACACGATCAGAAGAACAGGTCAGCTCTAGTCACTGGCAGGATAAATTTAACTTTCAGCCTCAGAAAAGCAGTCATCCATGCCCTAAGTGTCTGTGTTCTGTCCGGCCTGCCAGTCCTGAGATTATGTTTTCTAAGTAGTCCTGACCCCATGCATATTTTGTATTAAAGTCTTAGCATTGGCCTCCTACGGTGGTGTATGAAAAGTCCTTATCCAGAGGTCACTGCCCTTAAAAAAATAATAATATTAAGGGGAAAAGATAGACATGCAGATTTTTAAAAGCATCTTGAATAGGGACGCCTGAATGGCCCAGTCAGTTGCATGCCGACTGATTTTGGCTCAGTCATCCTGATTTCGGCTCAAGTCATGATCTCAGGAATGGGAGATTGAGCCGTGTGTTGGACTCACGCTCAGTGAGAAGTCTGCTTTTCCCTCTCATTTCCTCTCTACCCCCTCCCCTACTCACACTTTTTCACTCCCTGCCCAAATAAATAAACATAAAATAAAAAATAAATAAATGCATCTTGAATAAAATGCATCCAAAGGTGTATTCCAGGAGATTCCATCAGTGTGCTTGCCTCTCAAACAGATAAAATCAAGTGCTGGAAATGGGCAGAGTATAAACACTAGTGAAATGTCCACAGGAATTATGGTGGTAAATTCCCCCATCTGCTCCATTTAAACCTGCCGGGCCGCACATGCCGCTGTTACACGGCACCCACACTGCACACTCGGCTTGGCCCGACGCCCCGCCGTGAACTGATTGTGCCAAGAAAAGGCTCCACGAAAGGGGCTGAAAGCGGCTGGCTCTCTGCGTGCCGCGGCAGGCCAGACCGCGGCTATCTAACATGGCTTTGCGAGAGCGCAGTGCTCGACCCCGGCGCCTTGCCAGGCGAAGGAGACCTGCTCTTTTCTAAACGCTGTGGGAATAAATTGACAACTAGAAAAATCGAATAGTCATGAGTTCAAGGCTTAGGATCGAGTTCAAGGCTTAGGATCTAGTACAAAGACTTGAAAGAAGTTGGCAGGTGGATGGCTGCCTCGGCGATAGCCTGGAGGGGACGAAAGCCGGTTTACAGCGCAAGCGCCACTGCTGACGAGCCTGCGCCACCCACGGCCGCCTGATGGTTCAGGGGGTGCGTGCAGTGCGGCACCTGAGGCCACTTGCGTCTGCAGTCCTTGGCATCTGCTGCCCTCTGTCTCAGCATGGCTTCCTGGACCTTTTCTGCCCAGCAAACTCTTAACTCATATCTTAAGGCTCTGCTCAGCCTCTTCTGTGACACTTGTCCCTGCCCCAGACAGGGACCCATGCCTCTCCAGGGCTCTGTAGATGAAAGCACTTGCTGCAGACCCTGCTGTCTCCCCATGCTGGAGTAGAATCATGCCTTTATCTAATGTTCTTAAGTAGTCTGTCAGTTCCAGGAGGTATTCGGTATTCGCATTTATGTCCCTATGAGCTGTAATGGAACCCAGCCCAGGGCGCTCGGTAAAGCACTGTTGAATGGATGTAAAACCCTTGACCCCTCTCATGAGGCCACGGTAGTAAATAACAGGGTACTAAAACTGTGAGCATTGAGCAAGGCTTGGAACAGTCCCGGAGTTGTATGTATGTACTGTTCCAGTCAGTTATCACTCCTTCCAGTTAATCAAGGAGGATGAGCGGTGGGAAGTTGCAGTGATTAGTACACAAATGCTCCTTCAGCGCAGCTACCATCGAACTGTTAAGAATGAACTAGACTTTAGAAGACATGTTCTTTCCTTTTTTCTTTCAAGATTTTATTTGTTTAACAGAGAGAGCACAAGCAGGGGGAGCAGCAGGGAGAGGGGGAAGCAGGCTCTCTGCTCCAACATGGAGCTTGATCCTAGAACCCTGGGATCATGACCTGAGCCAAAGGTAGACGGTTAGCCAACTGAGCCACCCAAACACCCCTAGAAGACATATTCTATTATTAATTAGGTCTTTCATTATTTTCAACACTCCTTTAATCTGCATATTTATGCGATTGATTTCCATGATTGATGTAATTATTACAGCAGAAAGTAACCATTTCTTTAAACAGGATTTAGCAGATAAGGAAACTGAGGTACAAGGCTATACCCATGGGAAATAGAATGACCAAATGAGCTGGGATGCTTGTGTTCCACTTTGACATCTGGCAGGGAAAATATTCTCAGCTTTGGGCCAGGGCCTGTCTTGGCTAATACAACAGACCAGCAATGCAATTAGAAAGTGGCAGCAAAGTACTGATAAACACAGTTTTGAAATTACTGTGTTGAATCACTTTCTAAGGAGTGTGCTGGGGGGCAGATCGTTCTGTGCGAAGGGGCTAAGACGGCTGGAAGCTGCACACACAACAGGAAAGGAGCGCTCTCCTGAGGAATCTGAAGAAGCGAGATGACAAACACAAAAACTGTAAAAGCTGGAAAATGAGCTGTGTGAGGAAACTCTAATTCCACTGGATTACTTAATTTGAAAAAGAAGAGCAAGGCATCTCCTAAACTCAGTTTACATTTCCACTTGGAAATGAACGGTCTTACATAGTAGCATAAATAGTTCAAGTAGGTAAATAAAGGAATATGAAGAAAGGAAAGTATTGTGTGTATTGATATTGATAGTTCATGGAGGTTTTTAATTGAGTGACAAGAATGCAATTCTCCTGCTTAAAGACAGGAAGCAGAATGAGAGGAGTTCTTTAGCCTGTTCCTCATGGCTAGCTAGTAGGCCCCACCGTCTTGGTATGTTTAGCTCTACGTCACAAAGCATTATACACACAACTTCACTTATTGACCTTTCAGAGTCTAGAAAACTTGGTGTGTAGGCAGTTTTCAGTGGTCTTTATTTTCAGGATATGCCCTTTCTGGAACTGGAAATTTTCTTTTTTTTTTTAATATTTTATTTATTTATTTGAGAGAATGAGCAAGAGAAAGCACAAGCCAGGGGGAGAGGCAGAGGGTGAAGCAGCTCCCCACTGAGCAGAGAACCCAATGCAGGGCTCCACCTCAGAGTCCTGGAATCATGACCTGAACGAAGGCAGATGGTTAACCGACTAAGCCACCCAGGCACCCCAAAACTGGAAATTTTCAAGTGTTAATCATTGTTACTACAGTTCACCTTATAATGATTGGGCGAGGGGAAGGGGAGATAACAGCCTTATTTTTCTACAATTCTAGACTAGTTCCTGTAACTCAAAAAAGTCTGAATGATTTAAAGCAGCCTTCCAAATGGGAGAAAATACTCCTCCTTTGGGTCTAGCTGAAACATAGAACCTTTAAACAAAAGATAAATTTTTAAGCAAGTTAGAAGCAAGAGAAATGCATGGCTTTCAGTAGAACAGTTAGAAATGCATGGCTTTTAGTTTTTGCAACCTTGTCTTTAACAGCTACCATGAATGCTTGTGTATGTATGCTATTAGAGTGTTATATGTAAAGAAAACTCTAAAGAAATAAAAATTCTGGTCAATCTGGCACCAAAAAAAAACAAAAAAAAGTGGGGTGCCTGGGTGGCTCAGTGGCTTAAGCCTCTGCCTTCGGCTCAGGTCATGATCTCAGGGTCCTGGGATCGAGCCCCGCATCAGGCTCTCTGCTCAGCAGGGAGCCTGCTTCTCCCTCTCTCTCTGCCTACTTGTAATCTCCTCTGTCAAATAAATAAATAAAATCTTAAAAAAAAAAAAAAGTATGATGGGGTGCCTAGGTGCCGCAGTCAGTTAAGCATCTGCCTTTGGCTCAGGTCATGATCAGGGTCCCGGCTGGGATCGAGCCCCATGTTGGGCGTTCTGTGCAGCAGGAAGTCTGCTTTCCCTCCCCTTTGTGCCCTCTGCCTGCCCTCCCCAGCCCCTACACACACTCATATGGGAGCACATCCTCTCCCAAATCAATAAAATCTTTTTAAAAAATCCACTATGTTTCCAAGTCTAAGAAGAATTAAAGATCCTTTACCTTTTAGGTAACAGCTGTTAGCCTTAATCACAGAGATTCTTGGGTTGCTGGTAATCAGGCCCCTCAGTTCTCCCACCTGTATGTTAAATCATGGATTTGCAATTTTCCCATCTTCAGGTTGATATGAAAACACTTAGCCATCAAGTCAGAATAAAGCGCTTGTGGGCGTGGATGTTTCCTGCCCTCTGTCGTTTCAGTGAACAGTGTACCACTACCTCTACCCAGAGTACCAAGCCTCCCCAGCAGATGGAGAGTTAGAAAACTGGCTTGGTTTCTCAAAGCGACACAGCAATCAACAAGCACCTTACTCCTGATTCTTTAGAGACATTTTTTATATTATTCTGACAAATGAGTTTTGAGGATTCCAGCAGTAAAAAAGGGATGGTTCGGGGAACCTGGGTGGCTCAGTGGGTTAAAGCCTCTGCCTTCAGCTCAGGTCATGGTCTCAGGGTCCTGGGATAGAGCCCCACATCGGGCTCTCTGCCTGCCTCTCTGCCTACTTGTGATCTCTGTCAAATAAAAAAATATATATATATTTTTTTAAAAAAGGAATGGTTCTTGTTATAGCTAACAGAATTCTGCCAAATGGCTTTTTCGGTTACATTTACATATGATTCAGTGTACTGAGGATAATTCTTTAGGATTATTTCACTCAGCTCTAGAAAAGAGCCAAGTGGAACAGGACCCCCTGGCAAATTCCCACCCAAAGCAGATGTCCTTAAGGTATAGAAAATTGATTTATTAGAAAAAAACAAGTCTTTTATAAGTAGTTTCTTTTTTTTCCTTAAATAGTACTGATCTTGTGCATATTGATCTTTGTGTCTCAAGTACATAGGGAAACAGGGCAAGTGACAAAGCCGAGGAGGTAGGATCCAGTACACACCCAGTGCCATGAACACCGCGACTGGGACTTCCAAGTATCTCACTTACCAGATGAATCTAACTAGAATTAAATTTTTTAAATATGAAACAAACTTTCAAAACATGCCACTAAAAATAAGTGCCTACTTGCTTTTGTGGATGCCACCCATAATTTTGGAGTGTTTTAAAAGTCGGGATTTTCACCATCTAGGCCCATGGAAAAGGAAGAAACTGATACCAGCCACACAGCCCTTTAGCCAGAAACTCAGATTGTTGGTTCTTTTGCACCTTAGTGAGAAAGTTACCTCTGGTGGAAAAGTCTCATTCTTGGATCAGTGATGGGTTGACATATTGTGCTCAGTTCCTCTGACCTGGATAGCTTCTTCTATAGAGGGTACAATAAAAGTTAATGTGATTGTGTTTCAACTGTTTCTTTTTGTTTTCCTAACTTGCATGAACTGGCTCACCACCTGGCGGGTGGTGTCAGCAAGCGACACGTTGACAGCAGCAAGTGAGGGCGCACAGTGGGCCTCCGAGCCCCCGGGAAAAGATCCGGGGCATCATGAGGGTAGTGTTTTATAGTGTTTCCACGGCAATAACAGAGAAAATGAAGGGGGCAGAGAAGTAAAATCTAGGGGTTTTAACACATACCTTCTCACACTTGGCCATTTAAGAAATGTTTGGAAAAAGGTTTCTGCTTTCTGAAACAAATGCATGGTTACCTAAAATAAAGTTAGGTTCTGGAGTATGTATAAATATGCAGCCTAATAAAAATATTTAAGTAGATAAAACAGTTGGGTTTGTTCTTTGGAAATTAGGGCATGTGTAACTAAATGTGGCTTTTTTTTTTTTTTTAATGTGGCTCTTTAATCCAAGTTATTCACACATATTTTAAGGTAAAAATAAGTGCCAAACAGGAAGTTTAGTTTTTCTTCTGGCAGAAAGCCATACATAGTGGTGACTCCAAATCATGTAAGGTAGTAAATACTTTGAATCAAAGCTGAAACTGAAGGAGTAGGCTCTAGTGGCCTGTTGTGGGGCGATTAGCCAGCCAGAAAGCAATTTGGTTCTTGTTAACTGAACTGATCATTTTTCTTCTCTCAAGGTGTCCGAGCGGTTGAGTCAACCAGGAGTGGCAATAGGTTTGGCCTGGACCCCCTTGGGTGGGGAAATCATGTTCGTGGAAGCAAGCCGAATGGACGGCGAAGGTCAGCTAACTCTGACTGGCCAGCTAGGGGACGTCATGAAGGAGTCTGCCCATCTTGCGATCAGCTGGCTCCGTAGCAATGCGAAGAAATACCATCTGACTAATGGTGAGTGGCCTTGGCCGGCGGAGGCACAGCTGTTCAGCCGTGAGAAGCTTTGGGATCGTGATCTGGGAGGCATCTCCCAGTTCTGTGGCAGGGATTAAGATGGGCTCTAAATGAAGAGTTACAGCTTTAGGAAAGTAGCAAACCTTTGATTTTGGACGCTCATGGAAATTCTAGTTCCCGTGTTACGAATGTGTGGCTAGTGCCTCAACTAGAAACCGATTTTCAAGGGTTTGTTTTCAGTTCTGCTTAGAGTGGAATGAAATTCTTCATCCAGACCCCACTCTGATTGTACCAGCCATTAATATTTTGAGGGATTCATTTACCCAAAACATTTTTATCATTTTGATTATCTTTTTTAGGGGAAAAATAAAACAGGTTTAATTTTTCTACATTAAAATCCTTATTTCCTTTTTTAAGCTTCTGGAAGTTTTGATCTTCTTGACAACACAGACATCCATCTGCACTTCCCAGCTGGTGCTGTCACAAAAGATGGACCATCTGCTGGAGTTACCATAGTAACCTGTCTCGCCTCGCTTTTTAGTGGGCGACTGGTGCGTTCAGATGTAGCCATGACTGGAGAAATCACACTGAGAGGTCTTGTTCTTCCAGTAAGTCCGAAGAAAGTGATTTATATGGTTTTAAATTTTTTTAATTTTAAGTCTAAATTAATAGTAGTTTCCATATATATATAAAGTATGTATATTATATATATATTTATATATATATAAAGCTAAGGGATATATATCCCTTAGCTTTAAACACATTAAGGTTTTATACTTATAACTATATTTTTCAATATTGATCGAATAAAAGAAAAACTGACAGTTTTTCCCATGTTTTCCCTTCTACTAAGAAAGAAGACTTATGAGGGAAAGAAAGATCAGTCTGGTCATCAGAAATGTCAGCTGTTAAGGTGAAGAGTGGAGGTTTTGTTTCAGTTAGCAAATTGTTAACCAGTTAACTTCTGTGTAAAACAAGATAGCAGCTGATTTTTTTTTAAACTTTAGGCTAACTTTTGAGGTCCCTGTGAGACCTCCTGTAGATAACTTAGATTACTGTAGTTGATAGATTTATGGAAAAATTAAGTATAAAATGGAAACTGTAATGAAGACCATGTCTAATTGCTAAATTTGTAAAAAGTTCTATATATATGAGGCTTTAGGGCTACCCTCCATACCCTGAACTACTTACAAAAACACTGACAAAAAATACAGAGACTTGAGCCATCTTTTAGGGGTCTTAGGTCACTGATTACCAGTACTAGTCTACAGCAGAATTCTGATGGGTACATAGCAAAGTGAGAAAAGAAACAAATGTTCTTTATTCTGAGAACATCTTTATTTTATGAGGTAATTGTGAAAGTAGATCATAGAATCATGAGTCAAGATCACTAAAACTGCTCTCATTTCCCCAATTTTTAAAATTCAGTCAAGAATTTAACCATGTTCTAAATCCTGTTATTATACATTTATAGGTCTGTACTTGAAAGGAATGGCTGATCTCTTTTCTTCACCTTACCAGGAATTTCTACATTTCAAGACACCATATTATAGACTATGTTATAGACTGTATATTATCTGTACTATTAAAAGGAAATGTAAATGCTTTACTGACATGAACTGTTCAGCTTCCTAGTTCAAGATGGTAGACTAAGCAAAAAGTGAAAGGAATAATACAAACACTCAAAAATGAGTGGGGAGGCAGCAGCTAAGAATTCAGCCAACTTCTGGAAGATCGTTTCCTGGCTGGTGAAACAGAATTGGAGGTAGAAATGATCTTCCCAGAACGTATCTGGGGAAAGCATGGGCTCAGAGCCACAAGGCACAGAACAGGAGAGCAGGACAGAGATAGGAAACAAAACCAGGGGATTCATGGCAATCTCCGTAGAGTAAATGGGTCTTCTTCTTGATCCCTTGCTTTCAGGGCAGATAAGCACCCAGGTAAAGGCTTTCCCACCTTCACAGGGGAGAGCTCCAACAGCTTTGAGGAAGCCTCCAGTTTTTAAATGTATTCCACGAGACAGGTGAAAATCCACAGTGTTTAAGAGAAAGATTTGCTAAAGCCAGCTGTCCAGAGAGAACAGTTCAAGAACAAAGAATGAAGACAAAACTTGGAGTTAAAACGTAGGTTTTTAAATTAGAGAACTGTTCGGAAAAAAGATAATAGAAAAAGCAAACAAGCAGATCATCTATCAGGCATTCTAGCAGAGAAAACAGAACAAATTGTCAAAGAAATAATGGAACATTTCCTAGAATTGAGGGTTATCTTCAGATTGAAAGGGCCTGTGCCAAGTAGAAGAAAGATTTCATCCCTATGACTATTCAGATGACTGAGGAAAAAGCTGGAAAAAGTCTCCTCAGTGACACCAGATGCACAGTACCTTCAGAACTCTGATGGCGGAGGATTTTGAATGCCATCTTGTATACACAGCCTTACCATCAACCACGTGTGAAAGATAGGCATTTTCATACACGTGAGGGGTCAGTTTGTCTCTGAAAGTGTATCTCAGCCGCACATGGAAGAGCCTTGACAGAGGACAGCTGTGCAGGAGCGCCTGGAGCAGCCAGTGTCGCTGCAGGTGGCTGGAGGCTCTGAGGGGCTGTCTCCAGGGCTTACATGTTCTGAGGGGTGTGACTGAGAGCTGCATTTAGAGTCTTGCTGCAGAACACACCGCCCAAAACATTTATTATTCTTGGTTTCTGTGGGTCAGGAATTCAGGGGAGGCTTAGCTGAGCTCATCTGCCTCAGGCTCCATCATACAGTCAAGACACTGGCCTGGTCACAGACATCTGTAGGTTGACTGGGGCTGGGGATCTGCTTCCAAGATTGTTCACTCATCTGACTAGCAAATGGGCCATGGGTGGCAGGATTCCCCAGGTCCTCACCTTAGGGCCCCTCCAGAGGCTGTTGGATGATCTCAAGTATGGCGGCTGGCTACCTCCAGGGCAAGAGATCCAGAGACAGGCCTTGCAGCAGCAGCAGTAGCTGCAGCTCATTTTTTATGGGTCAAGTATGAAAGTCATACAGCATCACTTTCCCCACACTGTTTCTTATGAGTCACTAAGCCTGGCCCACATTCAAGGGGAGAATTAGACTCCTTTTGTGAGGGGACCTTGTGGACATACTTTAAAACCATCATATGAACCTACATCATTTGGGATATTTTCCTTCATCAAGTGGCACAAAGGTTATGGCTTTAAATCTGTAAAGAAGGAGATAATTCTGGCACATGACTAAGCTCTGTAGGAATGGCATTCGTGGTCAAATAATGTAGTGATTTTCCAGAATCAACCTATAGATAAGATTGTTTCGATCACAGAATGGAATATAAATATTAACCTGACAGTGTAAAAAGGAATCATGGACATAAGAGTACTCGTATCTACAGAAAGCTTAGAATTTTCCCCCATTAAAAGGATTAAATAGAACACAAATATAAAGAATTCAGCTTATTAACCTTTTTAGTGGCTTTCCTAGCTCATGCTATAACAAAATGGAAAATGATTTAGATGTTTCAGAATAGCCGTGAAAGAAATTTGGGTTAGGGGTCTTTCACAGTCTGAGGATGACCAGAAATCTGAATAACTTTCTTCTCTCCTTATAGGTGGGCGGGATTAAAGACAAAGTGCTGGCAGCACACAGAGCAGGACTGAAGCGAGTCATTATTCCTCAGAGGAATGAAAAAGACCTTGAAGAAATCCCAGGCAATGTACGACAGGATCTAAGTTTTGTCACAGCAAGCTGCCTGGATGAAGTTCTTAATGCAGCTTTTGATGGGGGCTTTACTGTCAACACCAGACCTGGTCTCTTAAATAGCAAATTGTAGGCCCAAATAGCAGCTTTTCAGAATTTCAAGTTATGAAGTGCCAAAAGGTACTGAAAAGGTTTTTGTTCATACCAGTAGAGGTAAGCAAAGTGTCCCTAATTTGTGAACATGATCACAGCAGTAACAAATCTCACTCAAGTGGTGGCTGGTGTTGATTACAGAAATGCTAATTTAATAAAGTGATTGATAAAAATTGAATTCCTGTCTTCAGTGGAATCATTACTGTCTCGAGATGTAGAGAGCATCAGTGCCCAGAACAGAAACATCAGTATTACCTGCGAGCTAGTTAGAAATGTAAATTCTCAAGACCCACCAGCAGACCTGAATCAAACTCTGGGCGGAGAGCCCAGAAATCTGCTTTAGTCAGCCTCCCGATGATTCTGATGCGTGGTCGGCATCAGGAACCGTTGAAGTAGACCATTACCTTAGCAGGGTCACCTGGAGACGTTACTGGATCCTGAAAACAGTAACATAGCAGGGGCGCGGGACAAAGATGAAAACAACACCAACCATTAGTGTTTGTGGAAAATAAGGTATTCAGGTGAGGTGAAACCTGGGATGAGGTCTGCACACCCCAATACGGGCTGCTGCTTATGCTGAAGTAGCAATCAAAATGTGAGGATTTATATCAGGCAGAGCAGCCCACATCAGCACACTTTAGCTTAAAAAAAAAAAGTCTGCTGAGAGGCAGCGGTCTATCCTGGGATGGTCCCCACGCTTGGTTACCGAACTCCTGTCACTTCCCCTTTATTCCCTGTCCGCCTGTGCCAGTCCCCAGATCCGGTAGACTCCCTGCTCTCTTCTCCTCCTCTGACTTACTTAATCCAGGCTCCAGGAGAACTACAAAGCCAGGCTCTTCTGCTTAGTTTTCCTCACCTATAAGATGGAACAGTAGTAGTGAAGTCAGTGTCACTGAAGATGAATGACAGTGAAACATGACAATAAAATAATACTATAGACTCTTTTATTACAAAATGTTAGAGGCAGAAATACTTTGGAATGTCTTGGGTGAGCATGGGACCTACAAGTTACCCAAATACCTGCTAGTAAAATATGAACCTGTTCTGGAATTACAAATCCCAGTCTAGGGCTCCAGATAAGGGGCTTCTTATAGCCAGTGGGAGAGCAAGCATCAGGACATTTAAAAACATTTCATTGACTATCTCTCACTGTTATGATTTTATCACTTCTATCATTTTTACAGGGGAGGAAAAGAAACGATGTTCATTTTCAGCAAGCTAATCATACCCGAACTGCAATGCCTCCTTACACCCAGAATAGCAACGAATGCAGACAGGTGGGACTCCAGCATGTCTGGGAGCAACAGCATCTTCTGTGCCCTCAGGCTTCGGCCCGCAGCCTTTCTTTCTGAAGGAGGCCGCACGGAGCCCTGGGTGTGTGGGGGAACGTGCATAGGAGGACCTTCATTTCTCTGGCACTAGTTTTGGTTTTTTATCGTGACGAGATCAGAATTTACCGTTTTGGCCAGTATTAAGTGTATAAACCAGGGACATTAATTACATTCACAACGGTGTAGAGCCATCACCTCTCTCCAAAGCTTTCTTAAACTGTTACCACTGAACAGGAACTCCCCTTTCTTCTACCCATCTCCCTGGAACTGTTCTGTCTCTACCCATTTGCCTGTTCCAGCTACTTCGTGTAAGCTTTTGTGTGTGACCTACCTCAGCTTAGCATGTTGTCAGGGTTTAGCCATGTTGTCCCCGCGTGCACATGCCCCACCTTCTCCATTCACCCGAGAGGATCTGGGTTGTTTCCGCCTCTCGGCTGTTGGGAAGAGTTCTGTAAACATGCATGTACGATGGTCCCTGTCCCTGCTTCTCAGTTCTGGGCATATACCCAGAAGCAGAGCTGCTGTTCTTAGGATGAGTTCATGCTTAACTTTGTGGGGAACCACCAAACTTTTCCTCCACAGTGTTTGCTGCACCATTTGCCATTTCCACCAGCAATTCACAAAGACCCCAATTTCTCCACTCTGCCAACACTTTTCCTTTTTGGTAATAGCCATCCTCTTGATGGCTATTAGTAGCAGCTCTTGATTCTGATTTGCATTTCCCTAATGACTAGTGGTGCTGAGTATCTTTTCCCAGCATTGTTTAAAGTGTTATCCAAACACCCTTCATACATATCAGAGTCAGCTGGGGCTTTTTATTGAAAATGTTAACTCAGAAATTCTAAGTAGGGCTAGAGCTTCGTGAAGCCTTGGGATGTATTTAACCAGTACTCCACATGCCTTTTATCTATGAGCTTTAAAAACTCACGTATTAAAACTAAATAAAGCTTTAAGTGTCTTGGTAATTAAGAAATTCTATATTGTCTGCTTAAAGCATACATTTTTTTACTGGACTCCGCCTCTTTTGTTTGAACCTTACCAATAACCGGGGCAGGGGCAGGGGGGAGAAGTCTTTAGTGCTTTTGATTATAGTGAAAAATGCCATCTAAGTGATTGATCATAAAATATTTAACATCAATTTATAAATCTGTGATTACAAAAATGGTCTCCTGGTTATATGAGTGGTATTTAAAGGCTACTAAACAGACCTGATTTTTTTTTTTAATGAGGGATGGAGGGAGCAAAAAAGTGCATGTGCTGAGCAGAACAGAATGATTTCCTTCTTTCCTTTTTTTTGTTTTTTTCAAGATTTTATTTATTTGATAGAGATCACAAGTAGACAGGCAGGCAGAGACAGAGAGAGGGGGAAGCAGGCTCCCTGCTGAGCAGAGAGCCCGATGTGGGGCTTGATCCCAGGACCCTGAGATCATGACCTGAGCTGAAGGCAGAGGCTTTAACCCACTGAGCCACCCAGGCACCCCTTCTTTCCTCTTCTTGACATTGGTCAAGACTTGCATTCTGCTCATAGCACAGAGTCCCTTCGTAAGAGTGGGAATGCAAATGGGTTTCATTTCCAGTGCCATCTCTGGCAGTGGCTGCTAGAAATGCAGAGGATTTAGATTCCAATCTTTGGACCAGTGACTAGGACGTCTACCACCAGGATCTCCCTATACAAGGTGAGCGCCATTCACACTGTGAGAGTAGAGCAGGCTGACTTCCTATTTTCCAATTAGAACCACTGAAATGAGGCAAACTTTCCTATAACAAATTCCAGAGGAGGGAGTTAGTGGGGAAGCACTAAGATTTTTGGTAACCAAAGTATCTATAGCCTCTCCCATACAAGTAGTTTGCAAATATATGCATTTTTAAAAGTTAAGCAATATTACAATAAAAATCACTTAAGAGATCAAAACAAAAACCTGTTCTCCATCAACATACTAAACTGGCTCGTGATTCAACAGGGCAAATTCAAGTTTAAGAAGATATTAAACTGATAAATGCGAAAGACCAAATTTAAAGAGTATCACCTATACCCAACCCCTACATAATTCCCTGAAGAAAATACCAAAAGACACCAAAAAACAAGACAGGGCATTAACAGGAGAAAGTAGAATATTGATTGTAACAAGGATGATTTAAGATCTCAAGTGAACGAAGAAATGTGGCTATAGATCTCATCATCCCTATAGACCAAGAATACAAAGAGGACTTAAAATATAGTTAACAAAGATGAACTTACTAGATGTCAAACACAAAACTTACTATCTTAATTTGCACAAATTAGCAAAACAGGTTACAATGAAAGAGAAAATCCTTCACACCACTCCAGAAAGTGGTTAAAAGTATCAAGACCTTAAAAAAATAAAAGAATCCCAAGAATATAATGAGAAATGTTCACAGGTTATAAATAGCCAGAAAAGATTTACATGGACAATCTGGACAAAGCGGTATCTAACATCAGGAAAACTGGCTAAAATTCTAGTCAATCCTCATCACTAAGTTTTCCCAAAACCATGTCTCCCCAGTGTCTCTCTTAAAGTTACATGTGAGGTCATGGGGGGGAGGGGGG
>ML102275.1:14740-31233 GCA_003697995.1 Taxidea taxus jeffersonii | reverse complement strand
TTTTCTTTATTTATCTGAGAGAGAATATGAATACAAGCAGGGGGGGAGTGGGAGACAGAGAAGCAGGCCTCCTGCTGAATAGGGAGCCAGCCCAATGTGGGATGGGATCCCAGGACCCTAGGATCATGACCTAAGCCAAAGGCTGATGCTTAAGGGCTGAGTCATTCAGGCACCACCAGTTTTAAAAGCTATGGACTTATTTCTAGGGAAATCTAAAAACAGGGGGATATAACTTATAAATGCTACAAGTAACAGAAAAGTGAGATTCTTTTTTTTTTTTCTTAGATTTTATTTATTTGAGAGAGAGAGAAGTGGGGGTACAGGGAGAGGAAGAAACACACCCTGCTGAGCAGGGACCCAGAACCCTGAGATCATGACCTGAGCCAAAAGCAGACACTTAACCAACTGAGCCACCCAGGCACCCCAAAAAGTGAGATTTTTAAGAAAAATTTTTATAAGGGCGCCTGGGTGGCTCAGTGGGTTAAAGCCTCTGCCTTCCACTCAGGTCATGATCCCAGAGTCCTGGGATCGAGGCCCACGTTGGGCTCTCCGCGAGGAGCCTGCTTCCTCCTCTCTCTCTGCCTGCCTCTCTACTTGTGATCTCTGTTTGTCAAATAAATAAAATCTTAAAAAAAAAAAAAAGTTTTTTTTAAATAAATTTAACAACTTATAGGAAATTGACACATTACTAGAAAAATAGTTTATCTAAACTGCCTTAACCAGAAATAGAAAGCATGAACAGTCAATAGTATAAAACCTCCCCAGAAAAAATTCCATCCAGATCCAGACACTTCTACCAATAATACCTACTAAATATCCCGGGACCAATTCTAACTTTATTCTTGAGAATAAATAAGAAACCACTCCCCACCTCATTTTGACCATTATACTAGAACTTGGCAAGGAAAAAGGGATAAAAATTATAGACTATTAACCCAGATGAAAAATTCTAAATAAAACATTAGCAAACCTTTATTTGTGAAGACTTTTTATTGGCCCAAACTGGAAGAACTCAAATATCCTCAAATGGAAATGGGTAAACAAACTGTACCATAACTATACAATAGTACATTCAGCAATAATGAACTAGTGATATATACAGCTACATGATGAATCTCAAATACATTATGCTAACTAAATGAAGGAAGCTAGAACCAAAAGGCAATATACTGCATGACTCCATTTATATGACATTTTGGAAAAGGCAAAACTATAGAGAAAGAAAACAATCAGTAGTTATATGGTGGGGTGAGGGAGGAAGGAACTGATTACAAAGGGGCATGGGAGAATCTGTGAGAGTTAACAAAACTGTTCTGTATCTTAATTGTGGTGCCTGGCAATGGTTACCCAACTGCCTGCATTTGTCAAAACTTAAAGCACTACACACTAAAAAAGGTAAATTTTACTGCATATAAATTATACCTTCATAAAAAAAAAAAAAGAAAAAATTTAACAAATCAAATCCATGATATACAAAAATGACGTAACAGGGACACCTGGGTGGCTCAGTTGGTTAAGTAGCTACCTTCAGCTCAGGTCATGATCCCAGCATCCTGGGATCAAGTCCCACATCGGGCTCCTTGCTCGGCGGGAAGCCTGCTTCTCCCTGTCTCTGCCTACCACTCTGTCTGCCTGAGCTCACACTCTCTCTCTTTCTGTAGTAAATAAATAAATAAAATCCTTAAAAAAAAAAATATAACAACTACCTGGATTTATCCTAAATATACAAGAGCAGCTTAACACTACAAAATTAATATAATCTATTACACTAATAAATTAAAAGAGGAAAAATAAGATGTATTTCTCAATGAAGAAAAAAGATGTGATAAACTTCAACATCCATTCATACTGAAAATCTCAAACAAGGAAAAGGAGGGAAAAAAACTTTCTACCCAACAAAGGATACCTCCAAAAAATCTAACATCATGTTAAAAGCAAATATCCAAAGCATTCTGTAAGTTAGGAAACAAAGGTCCACTGATACACTTGTGTTAAAAACTGTATTAAAAGGATGAAAAGATCAGATTGAAACGAAATCTATCATTACTGAATAATATGACTGTCAATGAAGAAAGTGCAAAAAGAATTCACAGATAAAGTATTAAAATCATTTCAATGAAGCACACTACCAAAATAACTAGTTACCCCAGAGAAAAAGAAGAATCTTAGTACTAACTGAAAATTATAATTCCATTACCTTGACTAGGTTCAGTAGTGTCAGATTTCAGGGAAAGCTGTTTTGTTCCATCTTTAACTTTTTTCAACCGGTTCTTATCCCCTGGTAAAGTCAATTTTTGCCTGAGTGGTTTTAATTCAAATGCCTGAAAAGTTTTGACCTGTGTTTTCTCCTCAGGAGCTACTTCTTTATCTTTTGTAATACTGACATTATCAGTGCTTGTTTGGTCCTCAAAGTTCAATGGTTTAGCATCTTCCTGCACGTTCTCTTCTTTGCTACTCAAAGCTAGTTTTTCATCTTTATTGATGCATTCTAGCTCCAACTGTATTTGCTTATACTTCAAAAGTAAGTCTTCAAAAGTTTCTTCCCCACAGTTCTCACTTTTTGATGAATAATTTTGTTTTCTTGATGGAGATCTTCCAAAACTTTTGGCTGAAGAGCATATTAAGGAAACCAGCTTCCAAAATTTTTCCAGTAAATTTAACAAAAACACATTAGATTATAGATGACTTATCTCCCTTTTTAGCGTGTTCTTCAAAAAAGACGAGTTAGTATTTTTAATTACGAAATTACATTTACTGTATGCCCAATTTCATAATATGCCTGTATTTCAAATTTAATAAGTAACCAAACAGAATAGTCCACTTAGAAAATCACTGGTATCAATTATTACCCACAGTACCTACAGGTATTCCACCCACTTAGGTTAGGGCAGCATTCCTTCTATAGTTATCAGAAAGGCCTAGAAAAGCTATATCTTAAAGATTCCTTTCTAAAGGAAGAGAGGAGAACCAGAATGGTTTGTCAGATATGGATAATTTACACTTCAGATAATGAGGAGGAAACATTTCTTCTTAGTTCGTTTCTTCTCATGTCTCAAATTTAAAAAAAGATAAAAAACACACAACTAATAGTTAAAACTAATTTATAAATAGGAAGCATTTTCTTAAAAACCAAATACATAAGACTCTTGCAGCTCAAGTATACTAATATGCAACATATGCACAACTAAAAAACAATGAAGGAATTACATTATTTAAAAAAAAAAACCTTCCATAGTATTCAAAATGTATCTTATAAACTAATTTGTCTCTGAATATAAGGAATAATGCTACCAAAAAATGTTTTCCTTCTCTAACACAGTGATACATAGAACATAACTTTTTCCTTAGAAATGGCTACAAAATTCCAAACTACAATTTTTACTCAAAATAATTCACACAAGCAAAAATTGTTACACCTCACTTCTCCAGCCTAGGAATTAACAAGATTTAAAGACAAGTACTTTATGTGACAATATGTCATTTATGGATCATTTAAAAATGGCTAGGATATAACATTACAGTTCCCTAAAGATGGTTCCTCTGTTTAACAACCTACAGTACCAATCAAACTTCAGATATTTTTAAATTTCCCTAATGACTAATACAAGAATGGGAATCACCACCAAATATTTTTTTTTCACCACCATTAACTTCAGAAATTAAACTAGCATTACAACTAAAAATCTTAACAGTACTGTAACAAAACTGCTTTAGTAAATCTCTGGTTCTGTGACCTAAGCTCTTCAGAGCCAATTTTCTTCAAACAATATTAGTTTCTCATAACCTGTCTTACTCTTCAACCAGAATCTGGCTTCTGCTAGCTAAGTTTGTTTACACATCATGTTTTCAAACTATTTTACCTGACTTCTCCGCAGCTCTGGACACTGCAAACAACTTCTCTCTTGGCTTTTCTAACTCCACTCTCCTACTTTTCCTACCTTCTTTCTTCCTTTAAGTCTTCATGACTCCTTTCCAATTCCTTAATAATGGTGTTCTCACTATTTAGCTTCTTTCACTTTTCCTTTTGAGCATTCTAGTGCACTCCTGTATGTTTACGTAATACAAGAAGTTTGGCCTCACGATAGATATTCCGGGTCTTATCTTCCACAAGCCATCCCCTATTCTGCTGCTGGACTAATGTATCTACAAGACAAATCTGATCAGATCTGTCCCCTCGTTTAAATCCCATTAAGAACAGAATCCAAAATACTTAAAACGGCATACAATGCCTTCATTTGACCTGTACTTCCTTTCCAATCTCACATTTCCCCTGTTCATCACAATTTATGCACAGCTTTGTATTTAGGTTTTTCTGTTCTTCAAATCGACCCCAATCCAAAAGTCAAATGAACCTATCTGAAGCCAGAGCATTACTTGCTCCCCCCAGATATATACTTTGTACATAAATTCTGTAATTATCCTCATCTATACCTCACTTTTCAATGGAGCCATCCAAAGGCATAACCACAATGATTAAAAAATAAATAAAACTGAAGACTTTGGAAAGACTTGTAGAGAGAAAAGATTCAATACATTAACAGAAAAGACAGAAAAATGAGGAAAAGCAATTGAGTTACAACTGTAACTAATCCCTGTCAAGGCTAAATACAACCTCCTACTCCTGTCTAATACAGGACAACTAGGATGAAACCAACACTTATAGAGAACTAGTTAAGATGTAATTTCTAAGTGAAATCTGGTTTAAAAAAAGAAACGCTTTTCAACTGCAGGTGAAAATGACTTTCTACTGATGAGAGACACTAGCCTAATTAGGTTATCCCTCATCGTATTAGAAAGTTTAAAACAGGGGCGCCTGGGTGGCTCAGTGGGTTAAAGCCTCTGCCTTTGGCTCCGGGCATGATCCCAGGGTCCTGGGATCAAGCCCCAAATGGGGCTCTCAGCTCTGCAGAGAGCCTGCTTCCTCCTCTCTCTCTGCCTGCCTCCCTGCCTACTTGTGATCTTTCTCTGTCAAATAAATAAATAAAATCTTAAAAAAAAAAAAAAAAAGAAAGTTTAAAACAGTAGTCAACCAAAGGAAACATATGCTAAGAGGGACTGATGAAGTGTCTATCACTAAGAAAAATTTTAAATGAATGATAATGAAAATAAGTGCCACATCGGAATCTGGTTCTTTTTTTTTTTTTTTTTAAGATTTTATTTATTTATTTATTTGTCAGAGGAGAGGGAGAGATCGAGATCGCATGCGTGCACAAGTAGGCAAAGGGGCAGGCAGAGGCAGAGAGAAGCCAGCTCCCCACTGAGCAAGGAGGCTCGATGTGGGGCTGGATCCCAGGATCCTGGAATCATGACTGGAGCCAAAGGCATCGGCTTAACCAACTTAGCCACCCAGGTGTCCTGAGTGGTTCATTTTATTTCTTTAAAGCTGCACCCAGCTCACCTTAATCATTACAGAAAAGTAAGTCAAAAACAAAAAAACAAACAAAAAATACTACTCATGTTACTTCACTTCTAGATTATGGAAATGAGCCACAGTATATCCCTTATTTTTTCTTCCCTTTTTCTTTTTTTGGAAAGTATTTGGAAAATACTACTCATGTTACTTCACTTCTAGATTATGGAAATGAGCCACAGTATATCCCTTATTTTTTCTTCCCTTTTTTTGTTCCACTCCCAACATGACGCTTGAACTCACAACCCCAAGATCAAGAGTCACATGCTCTACTGATTGAGCTAGCCAGGTGCCCCACAACTCTTATTCTTTCTTAAAGTAATTATTTATAAAATAAAACTGTCATTATTATAAGTGCACAATGGATATACGAATAAGTCTGAATACAGCCTTGGTATTAAGAAATCTAAATTAATAAAATTTTGTGTTACAAATTTTGTTTGCTCACATTACATAAGAGTAGCTGAAAACTATGTTTTCCTCCACAAATTCTTACAAAGAATACCAACTCTAGGATGGATTAATGATACTTCATAAGGAAAACAATGAGCAGAGGATCAAAACAAGCATCCTTTTCTTAAGTGCAGCATCTATAGAAAAAAAACAGCAAAACAGCTCATTTCTGCTAAGTTACTATGGAAATCGGACTAGATATATTCCTGTACTTTTTTGCATCATATGCCTGTTTATTAATAGAAACACATAAACTTAACAATTAATAATATACATATGGCAAAGGCCAAACTGGTATTGAATGAATGGACAGAAAGAAGGCAAAAGCAGAAGCTAAGCAAATCCCCTCATCACCAGCTTCTCTAATACAGATTAAATGAAGAAAAAAACTCTGTGCTCCCAGAGTACTTTTTACATACCTCATTTTGAAGTTTTTACATTAAACTATATATTTATTACACTAAACTATATTTATTCACATCTGTCTCTCCAACACAAATTCTAAGTTTCCTCTTTTATATTCTTAAAAAATATGTATGTGCTGAAGCAGCCTCTCTTGAGAATCAGAATCAACAACTAACAAATCCTTCATTAAAAAAATATCTTGGGAGGCTCCTGGGTGGATCAGTGGGTTAAAGCCTCTGCCTTCGGCTCAGGTCATGATCCCAGGGTCCTGGGATGGAGCCCCAAATCATCGGGCTCTCTGCCCTGTGGGGAGCCTGCTTCCTCCTCTCTCTCTGCCTGCCTCTGCCTGCTTGTGATCTCTGTCAAATAAATCGATAAAATCTTTAAAAAAAAAAAAAATATCTTGGGCAGAGTTCTTTTTTGAAAGAACATCATTTATCTTTTTAAAAGTTAAATCCCTACTTGATTTTCTTTGCAACAATACTAGGTGCTCCTAATCCAATTTTTGGTTGCAGAATTAAGTTTTTTTCCCGGGCAGTAGCACCAGAAACTGCCACTTTGTACCTAAACTTACATTTCTTGCCCCTTTATTATTCCGACATCTGGGAGAGACCATTTGATCCTAAGTATTCTATAAAAATAATGTTGAATGTCTTCCAAACAAATGTCATTACATTTAAGTTTCATATATAATATGTTAAAAAATCAATATACCATAGAAATTACAACCAATAATAACTGTACTTTTTATGCAGTTATCATGAAATAAAACCTAGGTCTACAAACCCATCATAACCTAGCAAACCTTCAGATGACTGATTCCTCAGTATAAATCTTAAGTAAACTTAAGAATTACAGATAATGGGATTATAGACAACAAAAATCAGATATTTTTGCTATTTTCCTTTTCAACCTCCCCATAATCTCACCCTTTCATACACTCCATGGCTTTCAATATATTAAAGTTAAAATAGTGTTTATCTTTCTCTAACCTACATATGTTAAGCACTGAGTTATAAAATGTTCAAAAACTTAACATCGGAGATAAAGTTTTACAGAAGGTTGTATGAATTCAATAGAGTTGGTAAAGATACGGGTTTTTCTCCCCTCTCCCACTTTAAAAGGCAGCATGTGTAAAAATTAATCAGGAAAGGTAAAAACAGAATCACAAATAAAAACTATAGCATTATGTAGAATGGAACTTCACAATTTTCAATGTCAAAGTTCAATACTGTATAAGCAACAGTAATCCCCAAATCGTTTATGATTCCTTTTTCACCTTCTAACAATCTAAGTAAACCTCATATAAAAACAAAGTTCTTGTACCAGTGAAAGTAAATACTATTGAAACCTGGGTTTCTGATGTACTATTACAAATCTGATCTCACTAACCTGTCCCCAATCCATTATACCTTAATGTTAAATAGCAATATACCCAAAAAAGCAACCTTAAGAAACAGATCTATATAGTATGACACATGGAGACTACCAAAGAACAACTTAAAGTATACTGACACAGTGACAAATAAGCGGTTCTGACGGTTCAGAAAAGTTACTCATCTCATAGACCTAATAATGACGCTATTATTTAGTTATAGGGAACTTTAGTTAAGTGACACACCCAAGGCGGACCGCCACGTTAAGGATACAACTCTTCCGAGGTGGAGAGGGCTCTCGCCAGCTTTGACTGCTGCTGAATCCGGATCCTGCTCCTCCTCCCAGAGGAGGTCTGCCCCCTGGCTTGCCTCCTCGCTCACCCCCTCCTCGCCCCCGACTCCAGCGACTTCCACCCCGGTAAGGCCTGCCTCGAAAGCGGAAACGGTCCAAGGCGATGTGGCTCCGTTCCCAAAAGGACGGCCGGGGGCTGCTTTCGGACAGTGAGCTCGAAGGCATCCGTACGGAGGGCGGGTGAGACCGGAACGGCTCTTTGGGTCGGTAGCTGCTGTGTCCCCTGAGGTGGCCCCGCTCCGACGCGTGCCGCGAGCGTGAGAAATTCCTCAACTGCTGCTGAGAAGAGGACGACGACGAGGAGGAGCCACCGCCTCCGCCAGATCCACCGCCCCGGGCCGGGTGAGGAGGCCTTCGCCGCGGATACGGCAACAGCCCGCCGCCACTGCTGCTGCTGCTGCTCCGGCTCCTTATCTGGCTGTTGTTATCGTCGTCGCTGATTTCCCCATCTTCTAACTCCCCTTCTTCCTTGGGCGAGAGGCCACTGGAGGCCGGGGCCGAAATATCTGCGGTCGCCATCCCGGGAGCAGCGCCTTCCACACAACCTTAGCCCTCCGTCCGGGGATCCGCCCGACAATTGCTTTCCTCCTCAGTTCCCTTCTTTTCTAACGGACCCGGTCGGTGCGGCCTTACCCTAACTCGGACACCTAGCGGGCTTTGCTCCCCAACTTCCCCGCACCCCAGCTCTTTCTCGCCGGACCGTCGCAATCCAGTTCCCTTCCCTAGCGCCCCCTTGCTCCTCCGCGATCGGGGCTCTTCCGCCTCGCGAGAAAGGGCCTCTGGAAGTGGCTCTGCCCGTGACGTCACTTCCTGCGGCACGCAGGAAACAAGGCGTCCAGTTCACGCGATAATAATTAGGACAACGCGATGCTTAGTGGAACTTGTAGTCTTTCTTTCCTCTGTCTTCGGGTTTGTCCTTCCAACCTCTATCTCACACACACCCCGGACTCCGGATTGGGATATCTGGGTGCGTGGCGGGGTGGGCGGTCCCTTTTTAATCTTGGCCGCAAGAGTTTCATAGTGACGGAGGGGAGGGGGAGAGATACTTTTTTCATTCCTCCGAGGACCGCTGCCAAAGGGACGCAGTAGTCTCACTCCCTTTTTGGAAGTCGGGAGAGGGCGGCTTGTGTCCGCCATGTTGGTGAAGGTAAACGTAGGCGACCGGAGCTCCAGGACTGTCTGCTTTGCTGGCTGAAGTCCGCCATATTAATAAAGAGACAGGGAAGACTGACACCCCCCCAACCCCCCCATTCACAAACCCGTTTTTCCCACTCCGCTTTCACGACTCCTCTCGGTGGGCCCGTCCCCCGCCTCGCTTGCCTAGCCTTTGCCCGAAGGAAGCGTAGCAGCAAGCGCCTCAGAACAGGCTTAAGGCAGCGCCGAATGAGGGGGAAAGGGAAATGCCGACCAATTGCGCCGCGGCGGGCTGTGCTACTACCTACAACAAGCACATTAACATCAGCTTCCACAGGTAACCTGGGCAGGGAATGGGGGTGATGGAAACGGGAGTTCCTAGATTGGGTGTCGCTTGTGTGGAAGGAATAAGAGGATCCTACTAATTCTAATGACTTCACTACCTAGCCAGTAGCAAGGAAGCAAGCATCAGTTCAGCCCTTTGTGTGTATTTCTCAAATCTCTCCGATTTTTTTCTTCTTCGGGGAGGGTAAACTCACTTTGTCAAAGAAATCCAAGTTCTGGGAGCGCCTGGGTGGCTCAGTGGGTTAAAACTTACTCTGCCTTCAGCTCAGGTCATGATCTCAGGGTCCTGTTCGAGCCCCGCCTCAGGCTCTCTGCTCAGCGGGGAGCCTGCTTCCTCCTCTGCCTCTCTGCCTGCTTGTGATCTCTGTCTGTCAAATAAATAAATAAAATCTTAAAAAAAAAAAAAATCCAAGTTCTGTATGGTGCTTACTTCTTAGAGAAAAAGTAAAAGGATATCTTAATTTTCTATTCTTTTGTATTAGGCTGGGTCTTGACATGAATGATGCCTTAAAAGGAAGCGAAACCTTCCTGTTCAAGTGAGCAATCACCTTAAAAGCCTGCTGTGCTCCCATCAATATTAGGAAATTCTCACTAGCTAAATTGACATGGGAAGCATTTAGATTTCTAATAGTCACATACAGTTCCTGCGGAGGAGTTGAGTCATCATTGATATCCATGGAATTAAGGGATGGTAATGAAAGTACAAAAGATGAGCCTTCTGTTCTTACCAGAATAGAGTAATAAAAAGAACTTAAGTTTTGTTTTTCCTCCGTTTGTTGGAAGAGCAGTCAAAAGTCTTCAGTTCTGTCAAATAAGAACTCTTGAAAACATTGTGAACACTGCATGAAATATAGTAAGTACTCAGTAAATGTTTACCTTCTGTGCAAGTACCTGCCCTGTAAATTAAAAAGCTATGTGCAAATAGTTCTGATTTTATATATCTCGCAACTTAGTACGATCCTAGAATGTGGGGGGGGGGGGAAATTATATCCTTAACCCTTTCCTTGCCTAATTATGACTAAATGATCCCTTATTAAAAACCGCTACTTTAAAAAAAATCCTTGTGATGTTTGTTTTTCAGGTATTTCATGGAAATGTAGTGCTTCATTCATTCATCCATCAAATGTGTACAGGGTTCTTATTTGCCTGAAGTTGTGCCAGAGATCCAGAAAAAAAATTTTTTTTTTTTTTTTAAGATTTATTTGAGAGAGCTCAAACACTCGAGAGTGGGGGAGGGACAGAGGGAGAAGACTGAGCAGACTACCCAACAAGTGGGGAGCGCCACTGGCTGTTAGATCTCACTTCCCTGAGATCATGACCTGAGTCAAAATCAAGAGTTGGGGGCTTAACCAACTGAGCCACACAGGCACCCTCCCAGCCCCTAACCCCCAGAAAATTCTTATACTTCTTGAATTTAGTAGGTAGTGAGAAAGAAAGATAATAAAGTTAATTGCCACAGAAGAGACACCTCGGATACCTAACCTATAGCCTTGTAAAGTCAAAGAACATTTCTCAAAAGGATGATACAGATTTAGTCCTGTATACTACTTTACTGATTTTCTCTTTCATCCAGTGAGTATTTGAGAAGACACAAGGTTTTTAAAAGAACGGCATGATTAGATTTGCATGTTAAGAAGCCCTCTGGCAGCAGTGTGGAGAATTATGGTGTTACTTAAAGTGTTCAAAATGAGCTTATTACACAATATTAATTTATCTACTAATTCTTTCACAGGGAAATTCTCCTACAGTGTCAACTAAGCTAAACTATGTACTTCATTGCTGGCACAACCAGCACTAGATTAGAAGAGGTGAGAGTTAGTAGGGAAAAAACAGGAACTTGGAGTAAAACAAGGGAGCATCTACCAGTAACCTGGACTAGAGTGATACTGACAGAGATAGGAAGACGTGAACAGATTTAAGAAATGTTTGAGTAGAAACTACTGTATGGTCATTTGATATGGAAGATTAGAGAGAGGGAGGAGTCAAAGGCACCAGTGATCTTGAATGTTTAAGAGATACACAGTGATACAATAACATGCAAACTTGACCATTTGCCTTCCTATGAAATTAACCTTTTCATGGAAACTTAGATCTTAACATTATAATAAATTACATTCCTATTTCATAAGTACAATGTTTGACTAACTTCTTTCCTAGGATGTTGATAGACTTCTTTATCCATGTGTACAATTTATGTTCCCTAAACTCACTATCCATTTTTCTTATATCTTAGCCCACTCCAGTCTAAATCCCCCAATAATTTTCTGAAACTGCTGTTGCTATGAGTTATCACTCTTGTATTTCTTTTCATGGCATGTCTTCATTTCCTCCTTGAAATACTCTCTACTTTTGAATTATTTGACTCTAATTTTGTGATTTTCATCTTCTTTGACCTATCTTCAGTTTTCTCTGCCAGTCTCTTCCCTTCTCAGCCCTCTGACTTGTGTCTTACTATTCTTATCAAAATGATTTCAACTGTCCCTGTGGTCTCAGTTAACTCCTTGGTGTCTCAGTATTTCCCTTGTCTCTCTTCAGTTGCTCAGATTCAATGTATCAAAATTTATATTAATGAATGTGCTCCTACCACCACCCCACCCCCTGTATTCTCTTTTTCAGTAAATGAAAACATCATCCCCCCCAAAAGTGGGAGGTCATCTTCCCTTGACTTCTTCCCTATTTCCCTTTTTTTTTTTTTTAAGATTTTATTTATTTATTTGACAGAAAGAGAGATCAAAAGTAGGCAGGCAGGCAGAGGGAGAGGGGAAAGTAGGCTCCCCCCTGAGCAGAGAGCCCAGATGTGGGCTGGATTCCAGGACCCTGAGATCATGACCTGAGCCTCCCAGGCACCCCACCCATATTTCCTCTTGATTGGATTATTACAACAGCCTCTGAGCTGATTCACTGCTTCTATTGATGCACTCCTAACGTCTCTTCTACAATCAATGGTGTGCTGTTCAAGATTTAACAATAGGATCTCCAGGGAAAGGGGAAAGCACTGATTTGTAGCATTTGCCCAATTTCCACGATATAAATACTCTACCATGGCTAGTTTCAAGTTATCAGTATGACATCACTAACCATACAGTCGGGAAGAAATGTGCAGTACCACACACAGAACAGACATAATTTTAAGAATATAGATAATAGTGGGGCACCTGGGTGCCTCAGTAGGTTAAAGCCTCTGCCTTCGGCTCAGGTCATGATCCCAGGGTCCTGGGATCCAGCCCCACATCTGGCTCTCTGTGAGCCTGCTGTCTCCTCTCTCTCTGCCTGCCTCTCTGCCTACTTGTGATCTCTGTCTGTGAAATAAATAAATCTTTAAAATATATATATATATACACATAATAGTAAAGTAATTAAGAAATGATGGGTTTCAGAATTGTCTTTGGTCTTCATTTCATTGCACATGTACATAGTTTTTAATAATGGCTGTGTTTAACAGCTTGTTTAAAAATTTTATGTTAATAATCAGCTCTCTAAATCAGCTCTCTAAAAGACATTTAATGGCCTTCTGGTGCCATTTTGGATAAGAGTTCAAAATTACTCTTCAACTTAGAAGGCCCTCCAGCATCATTTCATGTCATAACACTCTTCCCTGTCCCGGAGATATTTAACTCTTCACCACCCCCATCCTACCTTCTCTTAGAATTTCTTAGAAAAAGGCATTCAGCTATAATAAAGACTCATGCAAAGTAGCATTATTTAAAACTCTGACTTTCCAAAACATCTGATGTTTCTGAAAGCTTGGTTCTATTATTGGTAGACAAATCCATTAGTTAACCACCATGTTAATTTTTTAATATTTATAGGAGGATTTATTATTACTTAAATTCAGCTTACGAGCAACATCTCTCACCCGTTGAATATGCTGAGAAAAATCCTCATGAAAAACATAATTAAGGTAAATGCTGTATAAAAGCATTGTTTCAAATCAAATATAAAATGATTATTTTTATTCTATTTCAACACAGGTAAACATTAGTAATGCCAAACTAACCTCATTAGTTTGTTCGATTCACTGAGAAAGTTCATTGAGTGCTTACTTCACAGAATAGAGTAGTGAAAAACATAGCTCCTACACAGGAGAAACTTGTGATCTAGGGGTGGAAATAGAAAAGTAAACAATTAGAATACAATGATATTTTATAAGGTATAGGAACATCTAGCCCAGTCCATGGAATTTCCTTAGGAAATTGGGATGGGATTCCTAAATTGAATCTTAAAATAAGGAAGGAAAACTGGCTCAAGCTAAGGTTCAATTGGGCACTGGTTTCATAATTAATTTTTAAAAGAGCTAGGGACACCTGGCTGGCTCAATTGGGAGAAGCCACTCTTGATTTTGGGGTCTAGAGTTCAAGCCCCACACTGGGCATGGAGCCTACTTTTTTTTTTTTTTTTTAAGATTTTATTTATCTATTTGACAGAGATCACAAGTAGGCAGAGAGGCAGGCAGAGAGAGAGGAGGAAACAGGCTCCCCACAGAGCAGAGAGCCCTCCATCCCAGGATCCTGGGATCATGACCCAAGCTGAAGGCAGAGGCTTTAACCCACTGAGCCACCCTGGCGCCCTTGGAGCCTACTTTAAAAAAAAATAATTTTCAATAGACATTGGGGAGGGTATGTGTTGTGGTGAGTGCTGGGTATTGTGTAAGACTGAAGAATCAGAGGCCTGTATCCCTGAAACATAGTACATTTTTGTTAATTAAATAAAAAATTAACAATACATCCAAAAAATAAAAAAGTTTCTGCAAAGGAAAAAAACAAGTTTTCTACAAAGAGCTAAAAAAATTAAAAAGTTGAAAAGCAGTATCTGACAGTTTTCATATATCTGAAGGTTCTTACAACAATGATAATGACAATGATACTTATTTGTTTTGCATCTTTATTGAGGCCCAAACAAGAAATGTGCTTGTAAAAAGCTTGACTTTTAGCTGAGGCCACAGGAAACATTTCCAAACCATTAAATATTGGAACAGAGATCTTTGAAATTAAAATACATTATTATTAACATGTAAGGGCTAGGCAGAGTAGATAAATCCTCCATCAGAAGTTTCTAGTGAAATAGAAAAAACTTACATATATGAAAACATGAACTGTAGAGTGACATGCAGATGTTACTATTTTCAGATTAGGGTTTGTTTAGGTGGGGTAATAGGGACAGGAAATGGGAGGTTACTTACCAGTTAATCTGGTTTTTAATTTGTGCCCCTCACTACTGGTAATTTGAGCAAACGTACTATATGTGGTCTAGCAAAAGCTGTTGTTACCTAGTAAAGCTTCACTTGGGAGGTTTCAGAGCCACGTGATCTTTTAACATGATTTTAATGGTTCTTTTTAAATCCAAGTTAGTCCATAATTAATATGTAAAGGATAAAGTAGTCAAACTAAAGAAGAGCTCAACTCTAATACATATGAATGTTGATTTCTTATGTTTTCAAGTCAGCATACTTACTACTAGAATTTTGAGGCAGTCCCTTATATTTTTCTCTTAACAGGTATACACTGGTACATACCAGTATATTTTGTATTTAAAATAAATATGAAAGAAATAACATTCCTGCTTGCCTTGTCAGCAGCATTTTACTTTTTGAAATAATTATGCTTTCTGCTGTACTACATAGCTTGAGTTCATTTTTTAAAAATATATGTAGTTTACATGGAATTAATACAGTGAATTATTAATTTATATAGTTTATACCAATTAAGCAAATATTGGTTGAGCCCCTACTGTTTGAAAGACACTGTGCTAAGTGTTAAAGATAAATAGATGATATAATGATCCCTGTCCTCAAGAAACTTATACTGTACTTTTATTTCACTGGAAATTTATTAAAATGGAAAAATTATAAAAGAATGTTAAGTGTCACAGTGAAGGAACACAGAGGAAGGAATACAAGACTGTGTCTAGGCTTTCCTTGATAAAATTTAATCTGCAGATATTTGATTTTTTTTTTGACCATGTACATACATCAGCAGATCATAGCACTGGGGATTACTTGTGCTTGTAATGATTCTACATAACCTTGATCTAGATCAGTATAGTCTTGTTTATTTTTACTGCCCATGTTAAGAACCAGGTTGAAAAGAAAGATCTCTTTAAAACCCTGAAAAATAAAAACACCCAAGTTAGTTTTTCATTAATTTTTTTGCAACATAAAAAATAGCATGAATTAGGGCACCTGGGTGGCTTAGTGGGTTAAGCCTCTGCCTTCAGCTCAGGTCATGATCTCGGGGTCCTGGAATCGAGCCCTGCATCAGGCTTTCTGCTCAGCAGGGAGCCTGCTTCCCCTCTCTCTCTGCCTGCCTCTTTGCCTACTTGTGATCTCTGTCAAATAAATAAATAAATAAATCTTTAAAAAAAAATTTCTTTTAACCATTAAGGTGCAACCAGAAGTGTAATTGTTGGAATATGTGTTGCCTTTTCTTTTCTTTTTTTTTTTTTAAGGTTTCCTTTGGATCCTAAAAGAAGAAAAGAATGGATTCGCCTGCTTAGGCGCAAAAATTTTGTGCCAGGAAAACACACTTTTCTTTGTTCAAAGCACTTTGAAGCCTCCTGTTTTGACTTAACGGGACAAACTCGACGACTTAAAATGGATGCTGTTCCAACCATTTTTGATTTTTGTACCCATTTAAAGTCTATGGTAGGTAACATTTCTTTTACCCATTTTTACCATTTTTGGTACCCATTCTTTTTTGTTTGCAAATTAGAACAATTCAGAATATATCAAAATTCATATATAATACTGTGCTTCAAGAAAGGCACAAAACTTCCTCTTGTGCAGTAAAGGTACAGACTACAATTAGAGCTGACTCCAGTATTCTTTCCCCAATCCAAACTGATTTTACTATATTGGAACTTTACATTACTTCCAGTTATTATCAGTAACTGAACCAATGGTAAAACTGAGAAATCATGAGCAGTAATACCTCTAGCATCATTCTGCTCTTGGTTTTAAGATAACATTCAAAATATGTGTGATGAGCTTTCAGAACAGCACATCCAGAGAATACCAGAGTTA
>ML102275.1:0-14340 GCA_003697995.1 Taxidea taxus jeffersonii | reverse complement strand
ACCAAAGAATATAAGTTCAGAGGAAGGCATCACAGAAAATTTCATCAAGCTAAGGCATTTAGCCTAGAGTTTGAGCTGGAGTTTGAGCTTGGAGTTTAGAACCTAGGAGAGGGTTCTTAACCTTGCACAGGACAATTACAATAACATGAGGAGAACAAAAGTCAATGGGTTGAGGGTTAAGTGGAAAATAATCAAATGTTAGCAAGTGATATGTAAAAGGAATGAGAGAATTAAGGTAGATAATGAATATATTAAAACTATTTTATCTAGTTGGGAATCTAGATAAAAATCTGATCAGAGAGGAAAATGTATTTGTCTAAAAATGAATTCCTCTAATATTTGTTGAATCAATAAAAGAAGCAAATTTAGGAAGTTAAGACATACTCTGGGAACTGAAAGTTATTTAATATTATGGGAGTATGAATCAAGATGGTGAATGGCAGAATGGGGTGAGATCCTATATTGTAAGTTTACCATGTAAAGATTTTTTTGTCTTTAGATAATGAAGCGAAGAGAAAGTTAGCCAGTTACAGAAACATCAAATCTGTTAGAAAAATTATTCTGGTGGCAGAATACGAATTAGGGTCAGAACGAGGTGGACATCGTTAAAGAATTTTTTAATATATTCAAGCCAGGTATGATACAGGCCTGTTGTGGGCAGTAGCATTAAGAATAATGGATGTGATGGTGAACGCTGTGAATTGTGTAAGACTGATAAATCACAGACCTGTACCCTTGAAACAAATAATACATTATATGTTAGTTTAAAAAAAAAGAAAAAGAAATATACCTTAACCAAAAAGAAAAAAAAAAAGAGTGATGGAGAAGAAAGGATTCATGGTAGAGATATTTAGGAGGTAGAATTAATTGGACTTGAGGACAATTGAGTAAAGAGATAAAGGGAGGGGAAAAGTCCTCAGGGTCCTCAGATTTGGGTATAAAGTTCCTGGCCAGATTTTAAATCCTAGAATGGAAGATGTAATTGTGAACATTTAATAAGTAAATCTATTCAGGCGCTTGATAACTTGGGGATAATTTTTTATTAAATAGAACCCCAGGTTTGAAATACTATCAAATTGAAAGAATAGTGTTTACCTAAAAAAGAGATTAAATCAGTATCAGAGATAAACCAAATGTCTAAATACATTATATTGGCCTTAGAAAATTGCAAAAGATTTTTAAAATCTCCCTAAAAATCACACTTAATAACTTGAAAGAGACCTTGGAAGTCCATTGTCTATTTTAAAACAATGTTTGTAACCCTCTGGAAAGAAATGACAAAATGAAATAAGGTGGCAGGAGCTAATGCAACAAGTTGAGGAACTTGAATCCACGACTACATGAAATGGGCAGCTGATGTTTCCTATCAAACTTTTAAAATCAGTTTTTAAAAGAGCTGTTCAATTACTTTTGTAAGAAACTGGACAAAATTTACTTCTTTGTGATATTTCATAATTTATGTTCGACTCTCTAATTTTATTTGGCTTAGAAACTCAAGTCAAGGAATCTTTTGAAGAAAAACAACAATTGTACCCCAACAGGACCATCTAATTTAAAATCAAACATTAGTAGTCAGCAAGTACTACTTGAACACAGTTATGCTTTTAGGAATCCTATGGAGGCAAAAAAGAGGATAATTAAACTGGAAAAAGAAATTGCAAGTTTAAGAAAGAAAATGAAAACTTGCTTACAAAAAGAACGCAGAGCAACACGAAGATGGATCAAAGCCACATGCTTGGTGAAGAATCTGGAAGCAAATAACATATTACCTAAGGGTACATCAGAACATATTTTACCAACTGCCTTAAGCAGTCTTCCTTTGGAAGATTTCAAGATTCTTGAACCTGATCAACAAGATAAAACATTACCAATTCTATAAAACATTCCTTAAAGAGTAGCCCACAAAGAACTGGATGCCCATCCTTCATTCTATTCAAAGGTAAAAATATTTAAGGAAATTATGCCAAAATTGGGTATTTAATAAAGTTTTACTTGAAGTACCATTATTACTGTATAATTTATGAAGATTTGATTATAAAAAAATGGAAACTTTCTATGAAACTTATATTTGAAAAAGAATGGAAGTGCCTTACATGAGAATTATGTACTTAAAATTTTTGCTAGGAAATTGTATGTTTACAAGGTGTTTTGTGTTTTTTGTCTTTTAAAACTACTTTTAAAGAACTGTCTATGACAATATGTTTAATTTCTATTAGAAAGAAAATATTTTTTCCTGTACCAATGTTGGGATATTACATTCTAAATAGGGTGGTAAGTAAGAATTAACCAACATTAAATATGACTTTAAAACTGCTGGATTTTGTGTTAATTAAATTTATTGGCACTGTGATTTGGAAATTTTATAGGGAAAAAGTCTGAGGTACAGGCAGATTCTGTTATTTAAACTTTCTGTGTCTGCTCACTAACAAAAGTGACAAAAATCATGGCCTCCTTCATGAAAATATTAGCTTTTCAAATAGATTATAAAATATTTTGAAAATATTTTGAATGTGAAGTGCTCTTGAGTCATCCAAGCAAGGTAAGGCCTCAAGTAACTGAGGCTAGAAAAACTGATAGCCAGTTATATGTTGTGAAATAATGTAGACATTATGATCTAGCTTTTACCTTAGTTAAACAAAAAGATATATTTTTTCAAAAAGATATATTACTTTTTTCTCATAATAAAAATATTACATTTTTAATTAAGTTGGTTCACTAATTGGGCAATGTGATGCAAAGTTCCATGTTAGGAATACCTCCTCTACCCCTACTAATATTGTATGTATTAATATACATACCAAAATTCGTAAGCTTATTTTTATCCCAAAAGTCCACATTAGGATTTTATCACAGAAAAGCACTTACCATATTTTATCTTCACAACTTGTAACTTAAAATGGAATCAATTTATTGTACCTATCAGCTTGCTTTTATCTCCTTTTTTAACAAGTCAAATAGAGCAACTGTCTCATAAGGGAAGGGAAATGTATTTTCTATAAAAATACATGTGTCTGATAAAACTATGAAAAATGCTAATTACTTTACAAAATAGAATATGAGAACTATGATAGTTGCCACTTGAACTAATTAAAGTGTTCGCCTTATTTCACCAGACACATTTTTAATTTTAGTAAGAATCCTTTCCTTCAAATAGCTTTGGGCAAATCACATTAAATTTATTAATGTGTAACCAAGTTATTCATTCTTAGTTCAAGCTTCTGACACTACCATATGAAAGCAGCATGTATATGCCTAACCATAATTGTTAGAAAATTTTCCTTTAAGGTAATGGTTGTTTTATTTTATAAAGAAATTTTGGGGGAGTGGGGATTGGGTTGTGTTTGTTTCATTTTGTTTTTGGTGACATTTGCTTGGGTCCTAGCAGTAGTCTTTTTACAATATTAGCATCCTTTCTTTCTTTCTTTTTTAAGATATCACCTATTTATTTGACAGAGAGAGAGAGAGAGATCATAAGTAGGCAGAGAGAGAGGAGGAAGCAGGCTCCTCGCTGAGCAGAGAGCCCGATGCGGGGCTCAATGCCAGGCCTGAGATCATGACCTGAGCCAAAGGCAGAGGCTCAACCCACTGAGCCACCAGGTGCCCCAGCACCCTTTCTTTTAATAACGAATGCCTGCAAAGCAAATAGATTTCACAAAGGCAAAGGTAAGAAAAGTCTGTGTGGTTATCATGGAGCACTTAAAACAAATATTTATGAAAATCCTCTTGTGAATATTATAAACCTCCTTAGTCATTTTTTCTCAAATGTTGGACATAGCTCCTTGAAATTGTCATTCCATCTTTTTTTTCTAATATGGTTTCAAATATCTCTTCACTTACCATAGCTTTTATACCTCAAAATAAGCTGGGCAAATAATCATCTAAACCTAAACTGTGTTTTCCAAGTATAAACTCTCATGTGGTTCATCACCCCTACTCTATATAAAACAAAATACTAATTAATGCAGGCTCGTTCCCATCTACAATAGTATCTTGATATCTTAATATAACATTTTAAAAATCACAAAAATAAGACCTAAAATACAAGCTTTTAGCAAAGTTAACTAGACTTCATTATGATTATTATTTTTTAAAGATTTTATTTATTTATTTGACAGAGAGAGATCACAAGTAGGCAGAGAGGCAGGCAGAGGGGAGGGGGGAAGCAGGCTCCCCGCTGAGCAGAGAGCCGGATGTGGGACTCCATCCCAGGACCCTGAGATCATGACCTGAGCCGAAGGCAGTGGCCTAACACACTGAGCCACCCAGGTGCCCCTAGACTTCATTATTACTTGAGACTACTAAATAAAGTACCACTCAGTAATATTAAAGTACATTTTTTTGGTGTTTTCTCCATGTCATTTTCATGTTACTGTCCTGATAACATGCTCCAAATTCTCCCTGAATCAAATTATTTCATTAACAACATACATCTATCTACCTTAAAACTAGTCTCATTCATAGAGAAAAACCTAGATCTTTATTTAAATCCTGTTTTCAGTTGTTGATAAACTTACCATTTTGACCACCTACCATAAAAATAGAGCAGGTCTTTTTCTTCTGCTGGACCCAACATATATCCCCTATGTGTTCATTCTATGTGTTATTCATTCTATGCCTGCTAGGCACTAACCTCAATAATGAACCAACCAAGGGCTAATGACTTGATTCAAAGATGACATGATTATCTGCCCTTAAGTTCCTCAAAAGTCTTCTGAGAGAAAAAAATATATATTTGTAATACAATGTGATAAATGCTATTAAATCTACGTGAAGTGCTTTGGTAAATGCTGTTGAATTGGAATTTAAAAAGCATATAAACTTTAGACCTTTTTCCAAAACACTTTTCCCTTGAAACAAAACTGATTTCTTCTTATGACTTACTAAAGGAGACAGAAGGACATCAGAATTGACCTGAATTATATACAGTGTTCTTTTAATGAGTTGTAAGACATTTTTCCCCTTGAAAATGAACACTGAACAAATTAGTTGTTAATGGTATCATTTTAACAGGAAAACACAACTAAATAAACTACTATATCAACCAAGTACTCAAGTTTATTTGACATTTGATATTTTTATAAAATAACAAACTCTACTAAAAGATTTTTACAAATAATTTAGTTCAGAGTCTCAAGGTTAACAAAGCACTATGGCATCCATTTGATCTCTTGTTCTTTACAAATATTCTGTGCGGCAAGTGGTGTTATCCCCAATGTACAAATGAAGAAATCTTTGTTAATGTTATTTATTTAGATGTTTAAAATGTGCCACGTGGCACAAAGGATAAAAGTGCCAGCAATCTAGGAAGTTCAATCCTAGATTGAGCAATGGTCTTCAGCCTTCAAATCCTCTGCTTTGTCCTCCACATTATAACTCCCATCCAACATATGAATCATGTTACTAAAGTAGGACAAGTCGTGTGTCTCAAAATAAAATAAAAAATTTTATATATGTAGTTAAGATCATCTATGAAGTCACTGTAGATCTTTTCTAGATAGACTTTATAATGTTGGTATTTTATTTCAGTTCTCAATGTTAGAATACGGGTAAATTTTAATGTTGGTATAATAGAGAAAATAGTTCATCTTTATGCCAGAATATGGGATTCTGTAGCTATTTAGACAGTTGAAAACTTCCTAAAATTAATGATTTTATAATGTATATTAAACAATTACTATTGTATTCTGAAAATGTTATTAAAAAATCTTTTACAAGAAAATTACTCTCATGACTTTTTTTTTTTTTTACAAAATGTACATGAATAGCTCTGTGGAAGTCTTTCCCTTACATGGACCCACTAAAATATTTCTGTAGAAATCCTTTACCCTAAATTAAAGCAAACTGTAAACAAAATAGGGATATGTAAAGCCTAGAAGAGGAATTATCATTTTTATTTTCGTGGTTCAAGTTATATCTAAGCATACATTATAGTTTATCTGCACTGGTTTTGGGGTTTTTTGTTGTTGTTGTTGTTGTTGCTTTTGCTGTTTTTTTTTTTTTTTTAAGATTTTATTTATTTATTTGACAGAGATCACAAGGCAGAGAGGCAGGCTGAGAAAAGAGGAGGAAGCAGGCTCCCCGCTGAGGAGAGAGCCTGATGCGAAGCTCCATCCCAAGACCCTGGGATCATGACCTGAGCCGAAGGCAGAGGCTTAACCCACTGAGCCACCCAGGTGCCCCTTGCTGTTCTTTTTTTAAGATTTTATTTTTTCATTTGGGAGAGAGAGAGCACAAGAGCATGAGCCAGGGTGGGGGTGTGAAGAGCAGAGAGAGAAGGCCAAGCGCGGAGCACAGAGCCCAATGTGCTGAGCACAGAGGACCTGGAGATCATGACCTGAACCGAAATCAAGAGTTGGACGACTAACTGACTGAGCCATCCTGGTGCCACTGCACTGTTTCATACTGGTTATGCAATCTAAACCAGATATACAAAGAGCTATAAAAATTCTGTCTCTCCCAACAATAATTCAGAGGCTCACACAAAGATTTATTTGTAAATACAATTACCAAAGCATGATTTTAATAACAAAATAGGAAATAAGATGTGATTTTTTAGTTTTATTTTTCTTTAAGACTTTATTTATTTGACAGAGTGAGCACAATCAGGGGGAGCAGTAGAGGGAGAGGGAGAAGCAGGCTCCTTGGCTGAGCAGGGAGCCCGAAGCAGGGCTCAATCCCAGGACTCTGGGATCATGACTGGAGCCAAAGGCAGACGCCTAACAACTGAGCTACCCAGGTGCCCCATAAGATGTGATTTTTTTAAATTCACTTTTTAATTTGATACTTTAATCTGAAAATACTATATTAATATTCACTAAAAGACCCTGAGCAAACTAGGATGAACAAGACAAGGTCCCTGTCCTCAAGACTACTGGAAGGAAATATTCCATTTGTTTACTCCTGCTCCCTGCACTCTTCCTAATGTCCTTTACAATGAGTCGAATCTAATATAAGAAATCAGTCTTCAGATTGCTGCCTAGGCTTTTAAAACTTGTGCTCCAAAGGTTGAAAAAGAAAAATTTTTGAGTTTAATATCAAGAAAGATGTAGGATGCCTGGATGGCTCTGTTAGTTAAGCAACTGCCTTCAGGTCTGGTCATGATCTTAAGGTCCTGGGATTGAGCCCTGAGTTGGATTCCCGGCTCAGTAGAGAGTCTGCTTCTCTCTCCTGCCCCTACTCCCAACTTGTGCTTGCTCACTCTCTAATGAATGGATAAAATCCTTAAAAAAAAAAAAAAAAGAAAAGAAAAGAAAGCAGGTATGTGCCTATCTCTTAGGTGAACTTTCAGCTTCTTTAGATACAATATTTCAAACCTTATCTCTAACTCTTCTCCATTTGCTTGGACTTCCTATTTTCGTGCTCTCCTTAACCAATTACAAGTGCCCTTTCCTCAGCTTGGTCACTTAACTTTGTCATCTTTCATGTCTTAGGCCTGACAATCCCTCTTTCCATGACACTTCCCTTAACATATTGAAGTGACAACTCTACCCAATTATCTGGTGTGACTGATATTGGCCAGTCAACTTGCTCAGGTAATTCAATTATTTATCTGTAGCGAACAGAATGAGACAAAAATTAAGTGAACACATAATTTCTGCAGGAAGACCATATATAAAGTTAGTCAAATAAGATGGACACTACTATTTAATCCCACTTCACAGTTAATTAGATTTCTTACCCAAGAAAAGGATGTTAAGTTGTCTTGGAGTGTTACTTAAATTTAGCATTGTGGGGACGCCTGGATGGCTCAGTTGGTTAAGCAGCTGCCTTCGGCTCGGGTCATGATCCCAGCGTCCTGGGATCGAGTCCCACATCGGGCTCCTTGCTTGGCAGGGAGCCTGCTTCTCCCTCTGCCTCTGCCTGCCACTCTGTCTGCCTGTTCTCTCTCTCTCTCTCTCTCTCTAACAAATAAATAAATAAAATATTTTTTAAAAAATTTTAGAATTGTGTGTTTTTAAAAAGTACTCGGTAGTTTAAAAAGAAAAAAACTACTTTTCAAAGAAAAAGTACTCTGGGTTAAAAAAAAAAAACATTTGGGTACTATACCTGAAACTCATTTGCCTCCACTTCCTACATTGCCAGCAATCCACTGAAAAAGTTCAGATATTCTATAATTATCACTTAATTTTAACCCCAGCACACAAGTTAATTTCAAATACGACCTAAGCCACAAGGTTCAAACTTGATGTTAACAAGACATTCTGTTTTCTAAATGAATTGACTGAAGGCACACAGTTAAAATGAGAGGTGTAGGAACAGAGTTCCACAATGTAAGTGGTGTCACGACAATAAATTTGAGCTCAATAGCAGGAACTATGCCCCACTTTATCTTTACATCTCCAGCAACCAGCAGTGTCCCTCACATTATAGGTGCCAAACAGTATCATTTTAAATAATGTTCTCAGTCATAAAATTGCTTCAATACAATATGTCCCCTTTCCCCTTAAAAAAAAAAAAAATCCATAATATTAGGGGTCCCTGGGTGGCTCAGTGGGTTAAGCCTCTGACTCAGTTTCAGCTCAGGTCATGATCTCAGGATCCTCAGAGCAAGCTCCAGGCTCATCTGGGAGTCTGACTGAGGTTCTCTCTGTCCCCCCCGCCCATTGTGCTCTCTCTCTAAAACAAATAAATCTTTTTAAAAACCCATATTATATGGCATGAACTTTTTTTTTTTTTAAGATTTTATTTATTTATTAGTTAGGGAGAGAGAGAGAGAGAGCGAGCACAGGCAGAGCGGCAGGCAGAGGCAGAGGGAGAAGCAGGCTCCCTGCCAAGCAAGGAGCCCGATGTGGGGCTCGATTCCAGGACGCTGGGATCATGACCCGAGCCGAAGGCAGCTGCTTAACCAACTGAGCCACCCAGGCGTCCTTGGCATGAACTTTTTATAGATGAAAAAGCATTCAGTTACGGTTGTAATGGACTTACTGGGTTTAAATTCACTTGCACTCCTGTTTTCTATTCCTACCCTAGTGGTAGTTTCAACCTTCCCTGTTTAAGAATGTTCTCAAATGCAAGGGTTCTAAGGCTCCAGTTCACTTCCGAGGAAAATCTCAAGCTCTGGAACCCCTGGGCGCTTCTGCCAAGGCGCCATCCTTGGAGCCGCCTTTTAAATGCTCACATGAGTGAAGCCACGCCCTTAGATGGCGGCAGCGCATGCGCGCAGAAAGCGGAGAAGCGATTCGGCGTGTGGGTGAGCTTCAGGGTCCTCCGCCTGGGGTTCTGGACCTGAACTTTGGGGCGGTTCCCGCGGCTGTTGCGACGGGAACCCACCCACCGCACAGGGCTCACCCTCGGAACCCACCCTGGTTCTGGCTGCGCTCCCTGTTTCTGTGCGACCGACGCCCCCCGCCACGCTCGACCCCGCGTCAGCGCGTGGGCGTGTGGTGGAGGCGGAGCCCGCTGTCCCAGAACCGGCGATTGGCTGATTCCGCTTTCCTTTCGCCTTCCTGGTTGCGGAGCGCAGGTGTGAAGTGACCGCCAGTGTAGGACCCCGCGCTCGGAAGGAATGAGCTTTGCTTTTCCAGTGAGGGCTTAACATCGCCCACAGGAGTTTGAGCTCTCCGTCAGCCGCAATTTCCGGAAATAGTTAGAATTTATGTTATTTTTGCGGTCGGTGGAAGATGTTGGCATTTATGTTTGCCGCCGGGAGTTTTTTACTGGCAACTTAAACGACTTATTTTTCCCTAGAAACACTATTCTCTCCCTCAGGGGCTCATATTGTTATTTTCCATGACAGGTCCTGACGACAATATTTGCAAAAAGTATATAAAGATGATAACCAATATAGTTATATTGAGCCTGATCATTTGCATTTCTTTAGCTTTCTGGATTATGTCTATGACTGCAAGCACCTATTACGGTAAGTATGAATGTTCTGAGTTGTTTTCCTCTAATCTAATTGGTGGAATTGAAAATTGTATCGTTAATGAAATCCAAAACTTGTATCTTATGAGTGGTTGTAAATTATGTTTTCTTAACTTCCACAGCCTGAATTTAATTTACCAACATTAAAATATAAACACTGCTTTGAAAATTTAAGAACCTTTAATAAACGCTGCCTCTGATAATACTGGTTAAACATTTCAAAATACATTTCTACGTTGTATGTAATTACATCTACATGAGAAATAAGTGAAATGAAATACAGTTTTGTAAAGCAATTGCAGTGATGCTTTTAGTAAGAATATTTGTAGTTTATCAGTTTTATGTATCCTGTAAAAATAGCAATAAAAATAAAAGGTGGTATAATATTTACATTTGGAGAATTTGTCTGGTCTTTGGTCACTTCAAAAGAACAGACATCTTTTTAAAATCTGAAGCCCCACTTTAGAAGATATGCTGGACTGAAGCCTACACAGTTTTGAAGACTCCTTAGAGTTTAAGTATGCCTTTACAGAAATTTCCTTGGTACTCCTATAAAAATGGAATTCTGTTCAGCTGAAAGGAAAAAGTGAAAAGCAGAGTGAGAAAGGGATTGCCATTTCAGACAGCCTTTTGCGGAGACATGTGAATAATCGAATGGGTGGTGTTCAGGTTCAGCAGCTTTCAGGCTTATTCATTCATAATGATTCACAGTAGAGCGTGAGGGTTTGAGGAGAAGAGGTATGAGAGGAGATTCTTGTTTGTGCTATTATTAACTCTGACTTGAACTCAATGGAGTAAACCTGGATTTGTAAACCAAAGTGTCCCTCTGGAACCAGGCACCTGATTTTTGCATCTTAAACACACAAGAATAATGTTCATTTTCAGAATAGAAATTTTTTTGAACATTTGGCCTGCTTTGCCTTCCATTTTCCCATTTTTGGTAGAAACGGGGGCCATAGCAATAGTTCACATTTTTCTTCACTATACTCACTTAGTCTTGGTGCCTAGGAGTCTGTCAGGAACTGTGGGGACTTTAAACGAGAAAGCTCTGACCTGTCTAAAGAGGGTGGTCTCTCTCCACTGTGGTCAATTCTGCCATATGGGCCTGAGCATCCAGTTTTTAAAACAGAAGCCAAGGTTCTGGGTTTTTGTATGAAATCTCCTAACCTTTAAATATTGACTCCCAACTATTTGAAAACATTATGCTAGCCAAACAAACAAACAAAAACATCTGTGAGGTGAATGTGACCTTTGGAAAAATCAGTGGCTAATTGTTGAATGGAGGTGTGTAGCCTATAAGAATGTTACTTTAAAAAATAAATCTCTCTGGGACGCCTGGGTGGCTCAGTTGGTTAAGCAGCTGCCTTCGGCTCAGGTCATGATCCCAGCGTCCTGGGATCGAGTCCCACATCCGGCTCCTTGCTCAGCAGGAAGCCTGCTTCTCCCTCTGCCTCTGCCTGCCACTCTGTCTGTCTGTGCTCCCTCTCTCTCTCTCTAACAAATAAATAAATAAAATCTTAAAAAAAAAATAAATCTCTCTAAAAAGCAGAAAGAGGGGATGCCTGGGTGGCTCAGTGGGTTAAAGCCTCTGCCTTCGGCTCAGGTCACGATCCCAGCATCCTGGGATGGAGCCCCGCATCCATCCTGCTGAGCAGAGAGCCTGCTTCCCCCTCTTTCTCTGCCTGCCTCTTTGCCTACTTGTGATCTCTCTATCAAATAAATAAATAAATAATCTAAAAAATAAAAAGCAGAAAGAGGAACAATTGGATCCTGCTAAGAAAGTAGTTTGTTCTGTACAATTCTTTTTTTTTTTTAAGATTTTATTTATTTATTTGACAAAGACCTAGTGAGAGGGGGAACACAAGCAGGGGAAGTGGGAGTGGGAGAAGCAGGCTCCCTGCCGAGCAGGGAGCCTGATGTGGGGCTCACTCCTAGGACCCTGGGATCACAACCCCAGCTGAAGGTAGACACATAACAACTGAGCCACCCAGGCCCCCCATGCTCTGTACAATCCTTGAGATTTAATACATGCCTTCAACAGTGGGGAACTTGATACATATTTCAAATCTCCAAATATGTATGAAGTACCAAAACTTAGACAGTACTTACTTGGTCATTTCCCAAAAGGACTATCTCTCTGGAAATACACAAATCTCAACATAGTTACTTTACTTTGGTGACTTCATCTTGGTTTCTCTACTTATGATAGTATTTTAATCCAGAATGCAGTTATCAAAGCTTATAGCCAAGACTAACCTGTAAATTTAATTTTTTAGGTAGTTTACAGCCTATTTCTCCTTGGCGTTGGCTGTTTTCTGTTGTTGTTCCTGTTTTGATCGTCTCTAATGGCTTTAAAAAGAAAAGTCTAGACCACAGTGGGGCTTTAGGAGGTATGTCTTTCTTTTAACTGTTTATGTAATAAGTGCTTGCTTATATAATTTAAACCCATGTTTTCTAAATTCTGAACTTATGAGACTATAAATCCCGTTACGCATTTTAGACAATGATAAAGTTATTTGTTAGTCAGCATTCCTATTCTGTCAAAATTTCAGATACTGACGTACTCAGTGCAATGTACAAATTTAACTTTTAATTGATATCAAGTGGATTAATAGATTTTTTTAGTTCCTTGATTATTCTGCTCTTTTAGCTGTATTAAATTACCTGCTGTCAGAAACACTGGAGCACTCCTGGTAGGTGTACAGTAGAGGAGCTGTTGGAAAGAATCACTCTAGGAAATTGCTGTTAGTAGCCTCAAACAAAGCAGTCCAAACTAAGTATCCCAGATTTATTTTTCAGAACTGAGTTAGGGATAGGCCAGATTTTTGTTCTTTTAGGACATATTTATCGAGCACTTACTATATGCCCCTCTTCTGGAAACTGGGGATATGGCTGTGAACAAGGACAAGGTTTCAAATTCTGGTGGAACATTTATTCTTTAGAACAGTTAGGTAACAAAATACATAAAACTTTTTATATAATGATAAATTTTATGAGAAAAATTAAGATAATAAAGTGTGTATGTTAGGGAATGTGGGCATTCTTTTGTATATAGGGTCAAGCATAACCCTTTACTCTAAGGAGGTAGTTTTGAACCAAAACTTGAAGAAGCTAGCAATGAGAAGGTCTGAGAGAAGCATGTTCCAAACTGGCAGAATAACATGTGTAAAGACCCTGACATATACCCTGGCTTATTTAGGTATGAGAATAGGCTCATTTGACTGGAAAATACTTTAAAAAAAAAAAAAAGGAATATAGAAAATTAAAGAAATAGGCAAGGACCAGATAATAAGGAGTCTTGGACACAGTAAAGATTTTTTTTTTTAAGATTTATTCATTTTAGCAAAGAGAACATGTGTGTATGAGTAAGAGCTCGTACGAGGGAGAGGCAGAGAGAGAGAGAGAGAGAATCCCAAGAAGATTGCCCACTGAGTACAGAGCTTGATGCAGGGCTGACCCCAGGACTCTGAGACAATGACTTGAACTGAAACTGATGCCCAACCAACTGAGCTACTCAGGCGCCCCACAGTAAAAATTTTATTCCAAACTAAGTGGAATCTCCCCTGCCTCAAATCAAGGGGGTGACATGATCTGATGTGACATCAGGACTTTCATATACTGCTAGTGTTATAAGCCCCAAGCCATGAGGATGCCCCCTCAAATACCACATTCAGGGTGAGATCACTACAGAATGACAATTATTTATTTATTTGTTTATTTATTTTTAAAGATTTTACCCATTTGACAGAGAGAGACACAGTGAGAGGGGAGTGGGAGTGGGAGAAGCATGCCTCCTGCCAAGCAGGGAGCCCAACTTGAGGCTGGATCCCAGGATCCCAGGATCATGACCTGAGCCAAAGACAGACCCTAAATGACTGAGCTACCCAGGTGCCCCCAGAATGACGATTATTTAGAACTGGGAGGTTTTTTTTGTTTGGTTTTTTTTTAGATTTTATTTATTTATTTAGAGAGAGCATGCGCTTGGGGAAAGAGGGACAGAGGAAGGGGGGAAAGAGAATCTTAAGCAGACTCTTTGCTGAGTGTGCAGAGCCCAACACTGGAATCCATCTCACAACCCTGAGATCTTGACCTGAGTGGAAATCAAGAGTTGGTCACTTAACTGAGCCATCCAGGCGCCTCTCCTAGAAGCACGCCTTTATGTTGAAGCCATATACCCAACCTTCAAAATGCTGCTGGTCATTAATCCTAATTTAGCACTGTAAACACACTCTGCTGCCTCTGATCTCATTGAGAGAGATTATTTCGAGAATAAGGAGAATCACATGAGGGGACATATGGGAATGTGACTATAAACTGTAAAGCACTGAATAGATGATGTTTTCTAAGGAGGTATTATATAGTCCCAATTGTTCATTGTGTTCCTTTGAACTCAGTATGGACAGTCTGTCATTGGATTTTTGGCTTGACAAGTTATTTATTATTTTTTAAAGATTGTATTTACTTATTTGTCATCAA
>ML102274.1:13362-47054 GCA_003697995.1 Taxidea taxus jeffersonii | reverse complement strand
GTGGAGTTACATTGTATGTTTATATAAAAATTTTTTTAAAATGTAAAGACTGAGAAAATAGAAAGCTGTCTTTGCATAGCAACTTTTCTGATGTGCCCAGATAGTATTAACATTTTAATGGTAAAGAGCCTGTTTAGCTTCCTCACTGATAGTCTCTTATTCAATAATGTAAAAAAAAAAAAAAAAAAAAAGAATTTAAATTGCAAGCTTATTCCTGTGACTAAATAAAGCTACTTTTACTTTAACCTAAGGAAAATACAGTGACAAAACAAGGACAGACTTAAGGAGCTTCCTTCTTCCTGAATGAGCTCTGGTCCAAATAAGTTCGTTTAACACTGACCTAGATGATTCATAAATATATATGACTCTCCCCACTCAGTCTTCATTCCATGACATCAGACCTGTTTGCTTCAGCAGCTAGAAACAAAGGGGCTTTTCTTAGCATCACATATGGAACTAATAGCCTTTTTTGATATATTAACTCTTCAGGATTAACATTAAAATATTCCAATTTCTGTAGACAACTAAGAAAATGAAGAAGTTAGAGAAGGACACAGCCATGTGGAAAGCCCGGTTTGAGAACTGCAACAAAGCTCTGCTGGACATGATTGAAGAGGTAAGAAGACTTTCTCCTGTTCTGTCCAAATATTCATACTCAGAAGATAATTATGATTGAATAGTACAAATTATAATCTTTGAAAAAGAGCTGATTTTTTTCTGAGATGTGACATATGAAACTATAATAAAAATATTTAGAGCAAAATAGAATCGGGTCCAGACTCACAAAGAGCTTTGTGACCCTAAGTCACCTGCCTACTTGCCGAGTCCAAAGCTGTCCTCAAATCAGCTCCATGCCTGCCCAGCTGCATTCCTTAAAGACAGGACAAGTGTCTTGTCTTTGAATTTCCCCAGTGCCTGGCACATAGCAGGTGCAGAATATATTAGTGAGTTTATTCGAACCTATGAGGGAAGACACCAGCCTGAGCACTCAGGGTACTACTTTACAGACAGATGTAAGGATATATTGTTTTAACTCTTCCAACAGCCATTTAATTACGGATAGTATGTCAAGCTCTGTAGATGTTGAGGCAAAGATACATGGTCCTGGATCTGAGAAGCGAAGCTTACAGGCAAAGGCCTCTGCATATCAACAAGCAAAAAAAAAAAAAAAAAAAAAAAGTCTTAAAGGGTACTAAGTAGCACAAAGGTGGGGGCGAAGAGTAAGATGATTAGGAATGATTTCATGCACAAACACACCAACATTTTGTACAGAAAAAGAGGAGAACTGAACAGTTTGAGCAGGCAGCATCATGAATTAGTGCGTGGGGAGTTTCTGTCGTTATAATTACTCTTCTAACAATTCCTCCCAAATTGCAACCAATTCCAAAGAGATGAGCTTATTATTCACCAACATAAATCAAACAGTTGCTGGAATCGCATACAGCAGTTTATCTCTAGACTAGATGAGGCACTGCTGACAGCCATGTCCCCCTCCATCTCATTGTGCCACTGGAAGACGTCTCAGTCTTGCAAGCAGAAAATGCATGTACTTTAAGATTTTGGAGGCCCTGGACTGGACCAGAGAGAAGCTTTCCCTCTTCCTCTCCCAAAAAAAAGGACTTACTTTTCTTTGTGATTAACAGTGATTAAAACTCTACCAGAGTCTCATACACAATGGGAAAACAGCGGTGATGCCCCCAACCAGGTGTCTATCCAGCCACCTCTCTGCGGTCAGGCCCCAGAGTCTGGTAGGCAGATTCCCGGGCAAATGGTTTTGGCTTGTCTCCGGAGAGCATCCTGTCAATTTTGCTTTGTTGTTTTATGCTTTTTTCTTTTTTTCCCCGTTTTCTACTATTTTCGAATCACAGAAAGCACTGAGAGCTAAAGAATATGAGTGCTTCGTCATGAAAATCGGGAGGCTGGAGAACCTCTGTCGAGCTTTACAAGAAGAGAGAAATGAACTGTACAAGAAAATTAGAGACGCAAAAATGCCTGAAACGGATGACCGAAGTCAGCACACCTCGGACGAAGAGCCCGAGTCCGCCGTGGCCGGGGCGGTGGGGGTTGATACCAAGGAGGCCGAGAGCATTCACAACGCTGTGAAAAACCTGGCCACGGCCTTCATGGTCATTCATCATCCAGAGTCGACCCCTGACCTGGCCAAAGAAAGCCAACCAGAATTCGGCAGTCCTCAAGGGGGTGCTGACTCGGCCCTGCGGGAGCCGGAACACTCCCCTCGGAGCCCCTTATGCTCTTCAGAGGGTTCCCTGCCTCCCCCAACTCCTCAGGCGGAAGCCGAAGGAAACCATGAGTCAGAACTGCTCCCCAGGCCCGGGAGTTCCCCCGCGGGGTCAGGAGCACAGGCCCAAGACTGGGGTCTCCCTGCAGCAGCCCAGGCTGACCAGCCGCCCCAGAAGCCAGAGGCAGAAGCTTCCAGTCAGGCCCCACAGTCCCCCGCCGAGGCCCCCCTACCAGCGATGGAGGCAAACGGTCGGGCTCCACCACCCAGGCCAGGTGAGCAGACTCCAGCTGCGGTGCTCGCATGTGGGCCCAGGAGGCCGCCGCCCCCACCCCCACCGGAAGCAGCGGCAGAGGGGCTGCCCCAAGGGGCCGACACCAACCTGGAAGGAGTAGACTAAGCCTCACGGTGCTTCTGAAGCTCTTCTTCCTGACGGTACATCTTCCTCATAACAGATTGTCTTCTGAAAAGGCATTAAGGGCTAGGGATGTCTAAGGGAAAAGACTTGATTAGAATCAAGACATTTTCAAATGTTGTGCAGAGCACTCTCAGCCTGTGCTATTTGTTCTCAATTTATAACCCATTTGCAGCTTTTTTGTTTAACACTGGTTGATAGTATAATTTTCCCAAATGGCAACAAAACATACAAATAGAAAATTCATATTAGTTCTCCATTGAGATGGTATTTATTTCAGTTTCTTAGTCAACAATTAGATTTGGTGTTTCAACACTTCCACTACAATATATAAATACAGAAAATGTGATGTTTCATTTTATTTCCCTATATAGTTTTGATAAGTTCCATAGCAAGTAATGGATGTCCAGGTTCCATTTAAATATTATATGCATAATATATGCATACATGTGGATGCATGTGAATGTATATACATATATGTGTATGTATCTGAATATATACATATGTGCGTGAATATATACAATGAGTATATGCACCTATATGTACATGTGTATATTTTTTATATATACACATATATACACATATACATACACACACATATTACACATACATTTCATCCCTTTTTGGAGTTTTGTTGTGTAAAATATTTAGATGGTAATCAAAAAAATCATCTCCTATTTGCTTGGGGTGAGAGTAGACTAATGCTCTGTGAATCAGAAGTAGGTTCAGAATGCAAGTATTAAGGCCATGTAATGTTGGAAAAAACAAGTAACCGAATGGTAGATCAATAAATCCAACCAATTGGTCAAATGTCCGAACAGCACTCTGCACACGTTGCGAGTGTGCAGAGCACATAGATACAAAGTTGTCACAAGAGGTTGTAAGCAGAAAAGGGGAACAGTCGTCACAGCTATAGACCGCTCACCTCTTCCAGATGCCTCTCAGACACAACTCAGCCTATTGCCTTGCTACCCCGTGTAGTGAGGCAGGCACTCATGTCTACCTGCATGGAAAGGACTGGAAGTGGGTCGTGAGCCAGGGCATGGAGGGATTGAGGGTCCTCAGACTGACAGAAGGCTATGCTCTTACTCCTGCCTCCTGTGCTATAAGAGTCTTGAGAAAGAATGTTCAGCTGCCCCTACCAAGTCCCTAGCTCCCTCACTGTCATCTACTGCTCTCTTCCCAGAGGGTTTCCACCACTTCTTGCTGTCATGGCTTTACTCTATATTCTCAAAACACTTGCACATTTTTTCCAACTTCTTCCCGCCCCAGACTTTGCAGGAAATTAAACCCAGCCTTCATCTCAATTATTGCTAACTAAAAGCTATTATTTTTCCAAAACAGAAGTCCACACAGGATCTCAATATGAGTGAGGAGGCATACAAACCAACACGTTATCTGCTTTTTGGAATTCTCTACAAAGAACAAATGGGTCCCTACTCAAAATGGTTTGAAAAATAGGGAAGGACTCAGAAGAAGGCAAAAGCTAGAGATACCTGGGGTTATCTACATGAGTATTACATTACCCTTGCTGGACAAGAACCTCTAATACCACTGATGGCATAAGTTACTGAACCTAGGGTAGAGGGAGACTGGAACAATGAAACAGGAAGCAAGGGAAAACAGGAGGGCAAAGAGGAGAAGAAGGGGGAGAGGAGGGAGAAAATGAAAAAAAGAAATGTCTAACCCAGCCCTACCTTAAAAGTTGAATTCAAATAGAAAAAAGGATGAAGGCAAGATTATCTACTATTCCTCCAGAAAACCATTCTTCAGTGTCGCAGGGGGCTTTCTGCCAGGGGACACAAAGTGCTTGTAGGCAGCAACCATATGCTCCAAGAATTGTAAACTGCATATAATTTGTTTGAAGTAGACAGTAAGGGTAAGAACAAAATGCTAATCAGGAAAAAGAAAAGCATATCACTGTTTGAGAAACCACGTATTTTTATTTATTTTCTTTCCTTGGATTTTTAAAGGCTTGCAATATTATAACCACAGATGATCCAGCCAAATTCAACATTACTAGAAATTTTAGAGATTTAAACATTCATTTCATTCACAGCCAAATACTCACCATAACAATCCAGGAGGGTCTCCTTTCCCACTATTTACAGAAGCTAAACTTCCAAGAACAGAGTTAAGATTAGATAATCATAGTAAAGTCTCATTCTGAATGTTTTGCACAAGAAACAGGAGGAGAGGAGCCAAAATCCAGTAAATCAAATATTCTAATACCCGAAGTTCTTTTTTTTTTCATCCAAAAATCTTTCACAGCAACACTACTATGTATATCTTGGGTCGAGTTTCAATGCAATACCTTGCCTAAAATTTGCAAAGCTTAATATAGTCTCTGGAAGGATTATTTTAATATTCAAAGACTGTTTTATTATAGTCCTTTGTATTGAAATTTGGCCTTATGAATTATAACAATAACTCATAAGACCTGAAACAATAAGGATTTTCTATTCTTTATCAAGTTCATGTAACTCCTTCTAGACATGCCAAGTCTACGTTCCGGAAACACCAGTATTGTTTGTGTTTTCTAAATTTAAAAAAATGTAATTTATGTATCTATTAAAGTTACTTCTCTTCCCGAATGCCTACTTTTGTTACTTCCATGGGTCAATAACACCTAAGTAAGAGTCTGGCTTTATTTTGTTGTTGGTGACATTTTTGGTCTCTGAATAGAACGTACATATACTGAACACTTTGATCATCTTGTGGGGTGTGTGTGTCTGTGTGTGTGCATGTGTGCGCAGTGAGAGAAAGAGAAGGAGGGAAAGAAGGGAGAGAGAACATGACTGCCCAGAACTAATGAGAGAGCAAAACCCCAACTCCTCTGTCTGGCCCTAAGCTGCCAGCAGTGATCACGTGGCCTGTGTTCCTCTTCAGTGCCCGTCTCCAGTGAGACTGTTTTCAAGGGTTCTCTGCCATGTGAACTCTCAGAAATACTCTGAGGAGTAAGGGAGCAGGTGTGGAAGGTGTCAGCTCATTTTACCTATACCTGGTCTTTTTTTTTTTTTTTAAGATTTTATTTATCTATTATTTGAGAGAGAGAGAGAGCATGAGAAGAGTCTTCTACGGCATGAAGACTCCCTGTCAAGCAGGGAGCCCAATGTGAGACTCGATCCCGGGACTCCAAGACCATGACCTGAACCGAAGGCAGTAGCTTAACCGACTAAGCCACACAGGCACCCTCTACCCAGTCTTTCTAACTGCTCCAAAAATTTCCCTAGTAAGACTCAAGAGGCCTGACTATTCTGCCTTTGCTTATTCTCTCTTCCTAGTCTATACTGATGCAGAAGGGGTTTCTTGCAAAAAAACATTTCCTAGTATGCTCGGAGAAGAAAAATATTTAGCTAAAATGGAAAAAAAAAAAAGGTTAAAGCTCCTTTTTTCCTGGGATAGATACACATTTTTAAAATAGCTCTTTCATTCTCTCTCTCTTTTTTTTGAGATAATGAAGTATTATGTATTTGCTCTAAAACAGAAGCTGCTTTTCAATAAGACTAAGATATCATTAAGGAAGAAATCATGTCAGGAAAATGTTCTCAGCTCCTTCTCCTCTAATCAGCAGTTTTATCCAGTAATTTGGAAAAATAAGAGTAATTTAAAATATAAAGAATTAGGGTGCCTGCCTGGCTAAGTCAGAAGAGCATGAGACTCCTGACCTTGGGATCGTGAGTTCAAGCCTCACCTTGCCTCTAGAGCTTACATAATATATAAAGGATTCCCTAAAAGAAGATAGGAAATAAAAATGATGACTCTAGTCTCTAAAATTGGTGCCTTCATAAACTGGCAAGTAAGATTTAGACTAGGCGAGTAGGGTATATGGGTAAATTTTCACAAGGTTTAAACCGTTTATATTTCTTCACAAACTAAAAATTAAAGTTATCATTAGATCAACCACAAGGGCATTCCATTTGAATACAAGCATTCATAAATGATGTTACTAAAGATTTTTCTCAGTCTTGTGAAGTAGTACCTTCCATACTTGAAGTGAAGTCTCCTTGGTGGTAGCCCAAGAGAAGTTCTACAAATACCAGTTGCTGCTGTATGTGTGTGAATGTTCCCACAAACACACATGTGGGTGCACATGCACGTGTACACATGCGCACATAAACACACGGATACAAAATTTGTCCTAGATTTGATGCTGTTCCTGCCAGTGAGTTTACATCTATTTTTTCAAAGAATATTACTATTCATTTCCTGACAAGGACAAACTATGAGAAGAATCATTTCCTGTATAGATAAGGATATTTGATAGAAACACTTAATTAGCAAAATAAACCCACAAGTTCATTGATTCATGGCAAAAAAATTATCCACAGAAGCTGATTCACTCTACCAGGAGATAAGAAACGAGATCAGTGTTTTACAGAGTGATATATCCTAACGTTCAATTACCTCATGTCATAATTAAAACCTACCAAGGTATAAAACTCCTTATTTCAGGGCTGACAGTCAGTATGACATTTTATGTCAAATAACACAAAACCATCAGAGAAGCCAAGTAAGAAGACATTATGGTAAAAGAGGGAAAGAAGAGAGAAAAAGAGACTTTTAATCTGAGAGCTCATACAAAAATGAAAAATAAAAAGGATAAAACTTTAAGAGCAATAAAAGGAAGAGACGCATGGGTGGATGGGCCCTTTTGTGAAAGCAAGACACCCCCAGGGAGCAAGAGCCATGGCAGCATTAACACAGCTTCCTCCCAGGGGATTCTTACAGACATGTTTCTCAGTGCGGTTGTTTTAGTGTTTTTCTTCTTGTTTGCCTTTCTTCTAAAATAATAAATGCATTCTTTTCTGTAAAAAATAAAATAAAATTACATCATAGGCCGTGTAGAAAACAGAGAAAAGAGACGATTACCCCTAATTCCATCACCCTAACTTAACCAGGGTCAGCATTCTCTCTATCATCATGTATTTTATATCCTCTCTCTTTTTTATTTAACATGATTTAGGCTGTCTTTGGGGAAGGGGACAGAGTTCAGTTGAGAGTAACAGCTATTAACTGCTGCCAGATTTGAGTGTTTACACTATGTATTCAACTCTTATACACTTTACCATATAAACATGGAAGTATATTATGTTACATATAGAATAAACAAGACTATGCAAACACAAATACACAGCATTCTCAAACGTTGTTTGGAAAAGTCGTGCTATGCCTTGCACTTGGATGTTCCACCACATGTATACACGTTTCCAAGTAAATCTGGACATAGCTAGAGTGAACTTGACGCAGCTCAAAAAAGAAAGAAATAACCAACTCTAGAGACATACAAATGCGATAACTGAGAAAATAAGAGAAAGGGTCAAACTCAGGTTTATGAAGTGACAAGAAGCATATAACACCACAAATCATAGCCATGGCTAAATAAAGGTCAATGTTCTAAAATAAGTTTACACTCTTTGACATTAACGAGACAGTTAGTACTTTTGTTGCTCTAATGAAATGATGATCACCAGCATTAGCTATAGCATATCTATAAAATAGAGCCAGGCTAAAAACCAATGTGAACCTGAGATTGATCTAACATCTACCAGGCAGATGCAAGCAGCCGTGTAGTAATCAGAGAACCCATATACTAAAAAGACTTGAAAGTCAGGGTTCAAATTTATAGGAATAGCACAAGGGTGTCTTTCATCTCACCCACAGTGGTGAGGCTAAACATACGTCGGATGTGATATCATAGGCCAGATTTATTAGAAGATAGCCAAGCTCTGCCCAACCCAGTATAATCCCTCACAGACTATTTTAATGCTTAGTGTAAAGAAATTCATGTTCAATCACTTGTTTTCTTAACATTCTTATCAAGGAGTTAAGTCTAAGCTTAAGTCTAAGCAAGGTGGAAAGTGTAGGATAACATGACTCCAGGAATCAGGCCATAGAGTCCCTAGATGACTGGGTGACTTTGGAAAAATAACAACATCTCTGGGGCGCCTGGGTGGCTCAGTGGGTTAAAGCCTCTGCCTCTGGCTCAGGTCATGATCTCAGGGTCCTGGGATGGAGCCCCGCATCGGGCTCTCTGCTCAACAGGGAGCCTGCTTCCCTTCCTATCTCTGCCTGCCTCTCTGCCTACTTGTGATCTATCTGTCAAATAAATAAATAAATAATCTAAAAAAAAAAAATCTCTGGGATTCACTTCATGCACCTTATAAAATGAGAGCCTTAGACCGGATGATGCCTGAGGATTTTGGCATCTCTGATTAAATCCTCAAGAGACTTAAGAACTTCTATAGGGCTTTCCACAGCCCAGGGAGAGTTGTATTCTAAGAGATCTGCACATCACCTTGGGCACTTCTATTAGAAGTCAGGAAGGGGGAAGAAACAAGATATTACCCAAATAAAAGAAACACTTTTAATTTTAAAAAGTAAAAGAAGTATTAAGGAAGAAATCACAAATTCTTGGAGTTCTTCAACAAATCCTAAAGACCATCTATGTATAAGGGTCTATAGCCATATAACTTGACTCTATAGGACCAGAAGGCCTGGTTGAGCCTGAGGATTCCTGGGCACTCAGGACCAGAAGGCCTGGTTGAGCCTGAGGATTCCTGGGCACTCAGTACCAAGGGAAGGGGCTGCGAGAGATGCTGAGAGGCCTCACGCCCCCCTAAACGTTCTGCAACCAAAAAGCAGGACAGTGACCTCCAGCAGCATTTTTACCGCAAATGGTACCCAGACCTCCAAGTGGAAAAGTTATGTTCCTGGTCGAGAAGGAGGGTTTTATGGAAGGTGTGTATAGTTATTTATGTGAACATATATGAGCGCATACTTGTATGTGAGGGTACGTATGAGCCAATGTGTGTAATATGTGCCGGTATATGTGTATCGTTTCGTATGTGTGCCATGTGCATGTAGTTCTATGTGAAGGTTCACAAGTACATGTGACAGCATTTACCCATAAAAAAATTGACATGAGCCAATGTAAGTGTGTGTAGTTATGTGTGAATTTATGATGTGCGCATGAGAAGACTGGGAACTGAAAAGCTCCATGTCACAGATGTGATTCGAAGCGTGTGGCTAGCTTGGTTTTCACAGGATCGTGTCTTGTTGCAGACTTTTGTTCCCATGACTAGTCCACTTTTGTTTACAGTGGCATAGGGCTCGTTCTCTTTTGGCTGACAGTCTGCCTTCTAAGCAAACAGGCAGGTGGGTGGCGCTGCAGGTGTGGGGGCAGTGCTCTTGAAATAAGTGCACACACTACCAGCCCTGGGTGATAGCCCCTGCTGATGCGCAACTCTCAGCCTCAGGCAAGGCTATGGGTATGTCTGGAGAAATTCTCATAGATGAGCCACAGCTTGAGCAGGGAACACAGGAGGCAGTAGCAAACATAGATATATATGGCAGACATATATTATATATATATATATATGTATATATATATATATATGTCTTTACTAAACTATCAGCCAGCTGAAACTAAGCTGCTGAATAGTAAGACTGTTTCTCTGAATTAAAAACCAAAGAGAAAGTGTCCAATCCATTTATGTTTTAATCATAAATGAAGGTAGCAAACCAGACCTGATTGCAGATGTGACCAGCCAATCAGACAGTCATGCCCATGACTCATCCTTTGTGCAGAGAGATTTTTTGCTATGAAACAATTCATCTCCCAAAACATCTAGTATTGACTAGTGGTGCTGTCATAGCTGGACCATCTGGTTTCTCCCTTGCCCATTATTAGAAAACTGATCCAGAAATCCTCCAAATCAGTCTGGGAGAAATTCAAAGCAATACCCAAAGGAACAAGAGTGAAAGCTTTTTTTTTATAACAAATTAACGGCCTGCCATACAAGTTAACTGATGATCTTCAAAAGTTAAAGGAAACAAAACAACTAAACATAAGCAAAATTTGAGACAAGAACAAATGGGGGAAAATAGCCACAACAAATAGAACAAAAGCATTAATATTCAGGATACAAGTAGAAATCACAGAAAGCAATACGAAAAGACAAAACAACCCGGAAGAAGATGGGAGAGACCGAGGGAGGAGCCAGGGGTAGTGTCTATGGAGAATTTAAAAACAGTAATGAAACCAAACACTAGTCAGTCTGATTTTTCCCACCACCATGCACAGCAATCCTGAATAACACCAGTGGAAAGTTGTCCTCACTTCCAGGAACGATCACTCCCACTATGTAGCCCACATTTGCATACCACTGGCATGAAATATGATGGGCAGTTCATAGAAAAAGAAACGTAAATGACCAAAACACAAGAGGCCAATAACAGAAGGGAGATATTCTATCACTTTTGCCCATTAGACTGACAAAAATGTAAATATTCATAATATTCTATTTTAGCAAGGATGAGAGCAAATGGATACACTCAAAAACTGTTGGAGCAGGGGCGCCTGGTTGGCTCACTCGGTTAAGCATCTGACTTTGGCTCATGTCATGACCCAGGGTCCTGGGACTAAGCCCCAAGTTGGGCTCCCCTCTCAGTGGGGAGTCTGTTTCTCCCTCCCCCCTCTCCCTGTTCATGCTCTGTCTCTCTATCTCTCAAATATAAATAAATTCTTTAAAAAGAATTGTTGGTACAATATTGGGCCATTTCTTTCTTCTCCATTTGTAGAAGTTCTTTGGAAGGGCAATTTGGCAGCCTGCACTGTTTTTCTAATGTGCAAAAACAAACATTATTTGGCAAAGAACAGACATATGGCTCTTGCCTACCTGCCTCTTTTCCCTGGAGGAAGCACTATGTCCCAGATACATATAATCTGGATGGAGCCATCAGTCACAGAGTCCTAGTCCTCCAGGCCAGGCCTGGCCTCAGGGCTGGGCCTAGAGCTGGAAAGCACTTGCTGCAGGATTTGGTTCAGCCAGTGGTAGCTCCAGGATTTCCACAGAAGAGCATCTGGAACAATAAACAATCTGCTTGAAAGAGGGGCAGGAGGTTATTTGACTTGTCTTGAAGCTGGGGTGGCTACATGGCAGCCACACTGTTTTGGCTTATATGTTATCTCGGGGTTTGTGGGCACAGAAACCCCACCAACCCAACGTGCCTAAATTTACCACGAAGGGTCCAGTCTAATCAGATGGTTGGTTCTTTCTGCTGCCCACATGGAAATGGTCTGGGGGCAGGATAAAGTCCAGGAGGAATGGGTGGAGTTGAAAGATGAGGAGAAACACAAACCTGGTAACCCTATTTGGGCCCTGGATCCAGTTGGTCCTTTCAGATCAAACAGTTCCCCTGTTTGTGAAGAGGATGTGAGTCAAGTTGCTGTCATTCACAATCAAAGAGCTCGGAGTCACAAAGACGAGGAGAAGTTCAAATAGGTGAAGTGTGGCACACATGAGAAAGAAAAGAGCTTAAAATTATAATAACTAAATGTATATCAAAATGTTTTTAAAAATCTCATTTCTCACTTTAATTTTTCAGCTTCTCTTTAGAAACCTCTTATCACAAAAATGATGAACTAGTACAACATAAATTCCTCCATGTAACCCACCACCCAGGTCGAGAAATAGAACACCACCCAGCATTTTAGAAGTTCCCCCTTCCCTTCTCGATCACTACCCCCCACCCTGTTCTCCAGAGGAAACCACTGCCCTGATGAATAACAACATGGATTTGTTTCTGCCTCTGTGTGTGTGTGCGTGTGTGTGTTGTTTTGTCTTGTTTTTTATTTTGTTAAAGTATTATTTTGTGTCTGCCTCGTTTTTTGCTGCAACTGTGTCCATGTGTCCAAGCGTCGTTACGCTTGTAGGAGTAGTTCATTCATTTCCCTAGTCCTATAGTAATCAATTGTAGGACTCTACCACAATTAATCTATCCATTCTAATGTTGACTGACATTCAAATTGTTTCCAATGATTGGCTACTACAAATAACGTTGCTATGTGATTTCCTAGGTGTATACTTCCAGAAATTGTGGGGCTATATGGCATACACCAAGTAGTTTTCCAAAGAGATTGTACCAATTGTTTCAAGACCAGGGCATGAGAGTTCCAGTTGCTCCTGGTCCTCCTCCTGGCATCATCAGCCATTTTAACCTTAGCTAGTTGGGTGTATGCAATATCTCACTGTACCTCTAATTTGCCTCTCCTGGATAACTAGTGAGGTTGAACCATCTTTTCTTACAGTTGTTGGCCAAGTGGGGAGATCCTCTTTTCTGAAAAGCACATTCGTGATTTCCCCCCACTTTTTTTCATATTAAGTCATCTGGGTTTTTTTCTTGTTCATTCATAGAGTTCTTTGTACTTCTAGAAAAACTTTACTAATTAATGTAATAATAAATTCTTCTACTCTGTGGCTCTGTTGCTTTAATTCTCATAATGATACATTTTGATAAGCAGAATTTGCCAATTTAATGATGTCTAATTTATCAATCTTCACCTTTTTGACAAATACATGTGTTTGCTGTTTAAGAAATCTTTGTCAACCTCAAAATTAAGAAGCTGTTCTTTCATGTTATCTTCTAGAAGCTCTATTCTTTTACCTTTTACATTTAGATCCACAACCTACCCAAAATGAATTTTTGAGGAGAAAGTGACATAGAGGCTCAGATTAATTTTTTTCTGCATGAATACTCCATTCATCAAGCACCACCTACTTAAGCAAAACATTTTCCTCCACTGCATTTTTAATGATCTTAGTCGCAAACTGAACATCCTTTTGTGGGTAGGTCTTTTTCTAGACTTTCCGTTTTGTTCCGCTGATTTATTTATCCTTGCATCAATACATTGTTGTAATGACTGTAGCTCTTTTTAAATTTAAATTCAGTTAATTAACATATAGTGTATTATTAGTTTCAGAGGTAAGTACTGTAACTTTATAATAAGTCTTTATAGGCAATAATCCAGGTCCTCTACTTTGTTGTTCTTCAAGATAGTGTTGGCTATTATTAAGTTTTATTTCCACGTGTAATTTAGAGCAAATTTATCAATCTACATACATACACACACACATACACACAGACACACACACACACAGACACACACACACACACACACATTATGGGATTTTCATGAGGATTGGATTTAATTAATAAATCCATTTGGGAAGAAATGATATTTTTACGATATTGAGATTTCCAATCCATTAATGTGGTAAAGATCTCCACTTATTTATGTCTCTTTGATTATTTTTCAGTAATATTTTATCATTTTCTGGTGTGTTTGCTCATTTTTCATTTGGTTTAATACGGTGTTTTGTGATGATATTTAAAATACATTTATTTAAAGTGCTGCATTAACTTTGGAATAAACTCAACATGGTCATGAAGTAATATCCTTTTCACATTATTAATTTGGTTCGCTTATATTTTGTTTAGGATTTTTGCATCTATGTTCATGAAAGAGATTAATTTTAATTAATCTTAATTCTCTTATAATGTCCTTGTCATTATGAGTTGGGAAGTTTCCTTACTTTTCTCTTCTTTGGGAGACATTGAGTATGGTAAATGTTCTTCTTTCCTTAAACATTTAGAAGAATTCTTTGGTTAAGCTATCTGGGATTTAAGTTAGAGATTTAATTTTCTTTCATAGATTTGCCCATTTTTTTAAATCAGTTATTGGGGGCTGTATTTTTTCAATATATTAATCCTTTACATCTAAATTTTCAATTTTATTGGCACAAATTGTTCATGATATCTTTTTAAATTTTTTAAAAATTCTCCAGTATCTATAGTATTTGTTACTCCTGATAGTGGGAATTTATGCCTTCTCTCTGTGTTTTTTATTCGTCTTACCCAGGTGTTCTTAATTATAGTATAGTGTTCACAAAACCAACTATTGGCTTTTGGTTTTATCTATTTTATTTTCTCTGTTGTATATTTTGTTTTCTGTTTCATTAATTTGTATTAATTTCTAGATGTTTAATTGGCTGTTCTTCCTCTAACCCCTTACGATAGATGTTTAAATCACCAATTTTCTTCCTTTCCTCTTTTCTAACGTATGTATTTAAAACTACCTACAAATGGCTTTTCCCTGCATCCCACAAGTTTTGATCTATTTTATTTGTTACCATTCAACATATTTTCTAATGTTAATTTTTCTGACATATTTTTTTAAAGATTTTATTTATTTACTTGAGAGAGAGAGAGAGAGAGAGAATGAGAGGGGAGAAGGTCAGAGGGAGAAGCAGACTCCCTATGGAGCCAGAAGCCCAATGAGGGACTTGATCCCAGGACTCCCGGATCATGACCTGAGCCAAAGGCAGTCGCTTAATCAGCTGAGCCACCCAGGTACCCACTCTCTGATATATGTTTAAAAGTATTGATTCATTTCTAAACAGAAAATTTTCTATTTATCTTTACTTTTGAATTAGTAGCTTAATTCTGCTATGATCATAAGCCATATTCTATATGATTTATTGCTGGAACTTCATAACCCAGCATATGGTCAATTTTGGCAAGGGTTCTATATGCAGTTGTTGAGGGCAATGTTCTCTCTAGACTAAATAGGTCAGTTTTATAGGTCACGTTCAAATCTTCATCCTGTTTGATTGATTAACTTATTGATTTTTAGGTCACTAGTTCTCTTAGTTACTGAGAGAAGTGTGTTAAAATATCTTACTATAATTGCATGTTATTTTTTAAGTTTTTATTTAATATAACTATGTATTTTTATATTTCTCCAGTTTGTTCTTCAAATATTGCCTTGTATCTTACTAGGTGTATGATTATGATATCCTTATGTTGGAATGACCATTTCCTTATTATGAAATTTGTTTTTATCTTTAAAATGTTTGTTACTTTAAATGACATATCAGATAAAGGGCTAGTATCCAAAATCTATAAAGAGCTTAGCAAACTCAACACCCAAAGAACAAATAATCCAATCAAGAAATGGGCAGAGGACATGAACAGATATTTCTGCAAAGAAGACATCCAGATGGACAACAGACACATGAAAAAGTGCTCCACATCACTGGACATCAGGGGAATACAAATCAAAACCACAATGAGATACCACCTCACACCAGTCAGAATGGCTAAAATGAAGAAGTCGGGAAATGACAGATGCTGGCGAGGATGTGGAGAAAGGGGAACCCTCCTACACTGTCGGTGGGAATGCAAGCTGGTGCAACCACTCTGGAAAACAGCATGGAGGTTCCTCAAAAAATTGAAAATAGAACTACCTTATGACCCAGCAATGCACTACTGGGTATTTACCCTAAAGATACAAACGTAGTGATCCAAAGGGGCACGTGTACCCGAATGTTTATAGCAGCAATGTCCACAATAGCCAAGTTATGGAAAGAACCTATATGTCCATCAACAGATGAATGGATAAAGAAGAGGTGGTATATATATAAAATGGAATACTATGCAGTCATCAAAAGAAATGAAATCTTACCATTTGCGACAACATGGATGGAACTAGAGCGTATTATGCTTAGCAAAATAAGTCAACTGGAGAAAGACAACTGTCACATGATCTCCCTGATAGGAGGAAGTGGAGATGCAACAGGGGTGGGGGTTAAGGTGGTAGGAAAAGAAAAAATGAAACAAGATGGGATTGGGAGGGAGACAAACCAAAAAGAGACTCTTAATGTCATAAAACAAACTGAGGGGCGTAGGGGGGGAGAGGGATTGGGAGAGGGTGGTGGGGTTACATTATATGTTTAAATTTAAAAGCTTAAATAAATAAATAAAATGTTTGCTACTTTAAAGTCTACTTTGTCTGATATATAGGTAACTGAGTTTTCACTTAGTTAATATATACATGCTATATCTTTTTCCATCCTTTTATTTCAACTTTCCTGAAATCTTATAATTTACACCATGCACGTGTATATAACACTGATTTGAGTGGTTTTTTTTGTTTGGTTTTTGGCTTATTTATTGTGTTTTGTCCAATATGACAATTTTTGTCTTTCAAAGAGAACTTTTTATTCCTTTACATATAATGTTATAACTGCTATATATAAATTTAAACTCACTGTCTTGCTATTTGTTTTAAATTTATTCCATCTGCTTTGTGTTTCTCCCCCCTCCCTTTCTTTTCAAATCTTCTTTTGGACTATGAATGTTTATTATTTTCATTACCCTATTTCCCCCCCTGATTAATTATTTTTAATTATACAATCTTTCATTATGCTTTTAGTGGTTACCATGGAGATTTCAACATTTACTTTTAACTTAGTCAAGTCTAATGAATAGTATTACATTCACCATTTCCTGCCCAAAGCAAAACCTTAGTACATTTAACTCCGTCCAGTCCCTTTCTATGTCCTCTGATTGACCTTCCAGTTTATGATCTCTCTTTTCACTATATCTAAGCCATGTTAGCTACTCTATGGAGTTCTTAATCACAGATAGAAGATATGAATGTTCAAATTTAGATATTCCATTTGATTTGTTATAGTTTCCTGTGCAGTTCTCTATCTCATCATTTAAGTCCTTGAACATACTAATCACAATTATTTTAATGTCCTTGCCTGATCATTGCAATATCTGGATCACTTCAGGGTTTCCTCCCTTGGTTTTCAATAATTTTGCCTTGATTTATACTGGATGATTTGTGTTTGGATACAGGACATTTACTATTAAAAATTTTTTGAAAACTGAAGTTCTGGATAGGGTCATCTTCCTGAAGGGAGTGTATTTTTGCTTCTAAGAGGCAGTTACGGTGGAGCAGATTACCTCATCCAACCATAAATTGAAGTGATTTGAAGTTGGACTTCTGCCTTTTTAAAGAGTCATCTGTTTCTTATGGCTTATGGTATAGTCATTTAAGGGTCCCAACCAAAAGCCTGGAGTGTTTGCCAGGACCCTAAATCATTGGCTCATGCTAAACTCTAATTTTTGTTTCTGATACTTCATAAAACTGCAGGAAGCTTTACTTAGCTTCTCAGCCTCTCAGCCACAGCTTGGATATTTGCAAGTGCCTGAGGGGAAAACAAGTCTCGTCCTCACTTCATTTCTCTGGGGGTTTTATTCGGTGGTTATTGTAGTTCTTCTTCTTCTTGTTTTCCTTTCCTTGAGGACCTTGTCCCCTCAAAATTTTGCTCCCTGGGTAGTTTTCCAATGCCTTCAAACAGATGTATGTATTTTCTCCAGCGTTTCTAGTTGTTCTTGGAAAGAAGTTCACCCTGCAACAAGTGATTCCACCTTTACCAGAAGTAGAATTCCCACCCAGCTTGTCTTATGAGCAACAACTTTATTTTCTTGAGATTCTGGAGATTCATCATATTTCCTGTGAGCGCTAAAGTTAAATGATTTCTAATGACTTTGTCTCCTTCGAGTTTGTTTCTTGTAAGAAATAACTATGAGTGATCTGTTTTGTTGTTTTAGCTAATATTTTGACCCTTATTATTATACAATAAAAGTACTAAATATCAACCATGGTTTGAAGTGAGAAAAATAAGTTTTAGTCCATGTGCCAAAGAGTCGGAGGCCATAGCTGATCCAGCAGGAAAGTGTGACTTAAGAAACTAAAGATACCCCTCCCTCCCCCATTGGTGGTGGCAGTGTATGTGCTAGGCAGTTGTCAGATAATCCCAACTTGTGGATCCATCCTCTGAGAAGTTGTTTTGTAGCCACTTAAATTTTCACGCGATTCAGCTAGTGCCTCTCTCTTACAGTGGGTAAGGATTTGCTAACATGAAAGATACTCCTCCCATAAACTAAGAGATAACAACAACCAAACCCTAATGATCCGTGGGTTCTCATCACTTTGTATAAGAATTTAACAGATTTGAATTAGAGAGAAGGGGGTGGGGAGCACACTGTTGGTAGTCTTAGTCCATTCGGGCTGCTATAAAAATTGTCATAGACTGAGTGGCTTATAAACAACAGAAATTTATTATACTTCTGGAGGCTGGGAAGTCTACGATCAATGTGCTGACGGATTGTGTCTGGTGAGAGCCTGCTTCCTGGTGCACAGATGGCCAACTTCTCATTGTGTCTTCATGTGGCAGAAGGGGCAAGAAAGCTCTCCTGAGCGTCTTTTATAAGAGCAAGAATTTACATTCATAAGGGCTCCACTCCATGACCTAATCACCTCCCAAAGGCCCCACCTCCTAAAGCGACCGCACTGAGGGTTAGACTCTCACACATGAATTTTCTGGGAACTCAACCCGTAACTTGGTGGAAACTCAGCTGTCAGAAAACACAGTTTAATTATGGTGGCAATATTTTCTAACCCCCAAGTAGAAGCACTGTCTGACAAGGGCCAATACTCTTCTCTACCAACAATAAGAACGTTAAAAATCAAGACTGACTGGGAGAAGCCAGCACAAAGGGATGAAAAGTCACAATTCTGTCAGTGGTTCAAGATATTCTTGACTTTCACTAACTGGGTTCCAAGATGAGGCTTTAGAGGGTTGGCCATTTTGATGAGATTTTCCAGAGCCATGTAGGGAGGGAAGGCCCTCTTGGGGGGTTTGGCCTCAGCTTCCAAGCTGCTCCCGGACACAACTATCTGCTGGGAAGCAGATAACTAAATCCTAACCTGCTTATTTTAGCTAGTGGCTTTGCTCCTGGTCTCCAGTCTCCCAGTCAGCTTCCGGAGGCCTTTACTCTCAAACTGCCTAGGAGCAGGGACAGAGGGCAGCAGCTGCCCCCGCACTGATGATAAGGGGCTCGAACCGCCGCTTGCCCACCAGAGCCGCTTTCAGTTGAAGATTTGCATTCCGGCCTGTCCAAATCCGCAGCCTCCTCTCCAGCCAGCTTCTGCACAGAGAGGACGGGAGTGCCACCTACTGGAGCACTGTGGGGGTAGCCAGCCATGCGGCCAACCCAGGCCTGCTTGTCACCCAGCAACGGCCCTGAAAACCACCTTTGTACAGCTATTAAGTAGGCCTCGTCTTCTGCCAACTTCAGTGACTGCTGACCACAGTTAGGCTGAAAAAGTCTCAAGGAAGTTTATTCTGCTCTGAATAAACGAAACCAAACTGCAGTTGGGATCCAGGCTGCATTCCACTTGAGTGAGAAGTGGGCAAGCCAGCAAATGCAGAGTATAACACAGAACAGTCATTAGGTCCTTAACCTGGTACTGGAACCCGGTGAGGCACCAGGACAGAAGGATGAATGGCCTCCCCTCGACAAACAATGGAAGGATGAGGAACCTATGTCTGAATTCCACGACTGACAGCACACACTCAAGAAACCCAGCCAGGACTGATTCCACAGAATCTCTCAAAGTATGGAATTTGGGGGATCTGAATTTTCCGTTTTTCCCTGAGTTCTAGGGACACTGTCACAAAGCTTAGATGAAGAAGTCATGAAGACTTCTTCATTATTGGGCTTTTTGAGTCACCAATTAACACATGATATATTTGGAATTTGATTCTCAAAATAGCTGTTTTGCAGATGCCATAAGCATCCTCTGAGTCTGCTCTCATAAAATCTTGCTATGAGGGGTGCCTGGGTGGCTCAGTGGGTTAAAGCCTCTGCCTTCGGCTCAGGTCATGATCCCAGGGTCCTGGGATTGAGCCCCACATCGGGCTCTCTGCTGAGCGGGGAGCCTGCTTCCTCCTCTCTCTCTGCCTACTTGTAATCTCTGTCTGTCAAATAAAAAAATATATATATCTTGCTATGATAACTCTCAGAGGCTAAATCCTTGCCCTGGATTCACAAACTCTTCTCCATGTGTTAATAGCACATTTCTGACCGATCAAATACATTTGTCGATATTTTTAATGTCTAATGACATCAGAAAATCTTACTTGAAATACATACGTACATACTTCCATAAGTTAATAAGTAAACACCCTAGTAAGTGCAGAACCCAGTCCGGTGACTCGTTCACACATGTGCAGCTGGGCAGCCAAACTGAACACCCCAAGGGGCCCCTCCCCTGCTGAGAGACTCTGGGATTAATAAAATAAAATAATTACAGATGCCAATATGGGCAGGACCTCAAAATGTCCATTCAATCTCTGACCTCACTCTGAGCTCCAGGGCCCTCTAGACTCCCTGCCAAAAGGTCATCAACACTTTAAAACACTTTAGCGATGGGAACTTCCTCCAAAGCAGCTTGCTTGTTGTTTGGAGATTCTTCCTTATACCAGCCAGAATATGATGTAATAACAGCCTACATTTGTTAGACACTATTTTGTATGTATAATAGCTTATTCTCCTCGATCATGCTGCAAGGAAGATATGGATATTACCCTGCTCTTCACATGAGAGGCTTAGGGAGGTTCAGAGGCTTCCCAGGGTCATCCAACAAGCAGGAGATGATGCAAGATTTGAACACAGGTGATCTGACTCCGGAAGTCTCTGAATTACGGGTTCTGCATCGTAATGTTTCCCACCTCCTCTAACTTCTGCTCATGGTCCTCGGTCTACCCCCTTAGGCCACAGGAGCATCTAATTTCTCTTCCACATGACAGCTTTGGTGCCTAGAGGAGGTGCTGGCTCTTCTCCCAGCTAATCACATCTTTCTTTTTTTTTTTTTTTAAGATTTTATTTATTCATTTGACAGATAGAGATCACAAGCAGACAGAGAGGCAGGCAGAGAGAGAGGAGGAAGCAGGCTTCCTGCTGAGCAGAGAGCCCAATGTGGAGCTTGATCCCAGGACCCTGGGATCATGACCTGAGCCAAAGGCAGAGGCTTTAACCCACTGAGCCACCCAGGCGCCCCTAATCACATCTTTCAATACATCTCATATGACATGGTTCTTATCCCTCTCCTTCTCCAGGCCCTCTATTTTGACATTCCCCATTTGGCCTATGACCCTCTGAATGTGTTCCCCAGATCCTAACATTACCATATCCTTGATGTGGTTTGACCAGTGCCATGTTGAAAGCATGACTACAGCCAGCATTCTAGACCAGTGCCATCCAACACAACTCTCTGTGATGACAGAAAGGTTGTATAGTTGCCCTGTCCTACTCAGGAGCCACTAGCCACTCTTGGCTGTTTAGTGTTTAGAATGTGGTTACTAAAACTGAGGAACTAAATTTTTATTTTATTTCATTTAACTAATATTTTTATTGGGCACATAGTAAAGAACGTAGTTCGAGATTCTGTATTTCTAAATCACATCCTGACCCATGATGACCTGAATGTTCTCAATAAATATGCCATCCCTGGGGCACCTGGGTGACTCAGTCAGTTAAGTGTTGGACTCTTGGTTTTGACTCAAGTCATGATCACAGGATTGTGGGATCAAGCCCAGCATTAGGCTCCATCTCAGCATGGAGTCTGTTTAAGAGTCTCTCCCTGCTGCCATGCTCTCTCTCTTTCTCTCACTCTGTCTCTCAAGTAAATAAGTCTTTTTTTAAAAAGGGGGGAGGGTATACTATCCCCATCCTATCTCCATTGGCTTTTGGGACCTCCAAGTATATTTTATATTTACCTTTGACAGGTGTCACTTCATGATCATTCCAGTTTTTTAAAATCATCCTCAATCTGATTTTGTCATTCAGAGTATTTAGCGTCTCTCGTGCTCCATGTCACCTGCGAGTTGGCTAAACATACTAGCTACATCTTTACAAAACACAGCTAATGACGTGTGAGTAACAAATGTAGCTAACATTTACTGAGGGCTTTCTCAGTGCCAAGAGCTGTGCTGTGCCCTCCAGCAGTCTATCTACATATCCTCATCCGTACCCAGGAATGACTTGATCCACTGCCCACACTCACCTGACTAGACTGTCTTCTGTAACAAGGAAACACATTCATATATGTGGGCATGCACGCACACACACACAGAACACCAGAAAACCTCTTCCACAGAGATGTCAGTTATGAATCTACATGCTGCACACTGTCACTCAATCACAATTGTCCTTGCTTCCAAGACTATGTTTTCATCACGTTCACAAGAATTCCGTGAGAGTTCTTGTCAAATCTCTTGTTGAAGCACATACTCACAATATTTGTAAATGCTGCCCGAACTACCTAACAACCTATTAAGAAATATGACATCAATCTACCTCGACTTTTTCTTGAACTCATCTGGACTCTGAGAACTATCTAGTGGTCATTCCTCACTTAGTGATTCATTCAGTCAAGGACACATTCCCCTGTCCATCAAGAATAATTCAAAAAACTAAGACATTAATGAAAATTTTGTTTCAACAAACTGTCCAGCTTGTCAAACAGCAGTAGAGATGCATATAAAATTTAGAGAAAAGAACAGTTTGGGATGAAAAGCAAGATTTCAAGGACAACATTTTTTTTTTAAGATTTATTCATTTTTTTGAGGTGGGGGAGAGGGAGAAAGAAAATCCTCAGACTCCCCACTGAGCACAGAACTAGACATGGGGCTCAAACCCAGGATTTTGAGATCATGACCTGAGCCAAAACCAAGAGTAGGACACTCAATTGACTGAGCCACTCAGGCGCCCCCAAAGAGAACATTTTTTAAATGATCACATGTCTGATAGGACATTAAATGAGATTTTTTAAAAGATTTTATTTCTTTATTTGACAGACAGAGATCACAATTAGGCAGAGAGGCAGGCAGAGAGAAAGGAAGGGAAGCAGGCTCCCTGCTGAGCAGAGAGCTCCATCCCAGGACCCTGGAATCATGACCTGAGCCGAAGGCAGAGGCTTTAACCCACTGAGCCACCCAGGCGCCCCGAGATTTTTCTTTTTGCCTATTGCCCCAATTTCAACTAAAGCCCCAAGATGGAGTACAAATGATAAAGCATCCCCCAGTCTTGAATCTGGACCGTCTTTGCAGAACTTTCTTAGGAGGTGGTCTCAAACCCCCATCTGCGGTCAGCTATCTGCAGTCCTTAGATGAGAAAATTAGAATGATAAAGAAAGGACAGTTGGTGGGTGAGGGTGTCTTGGTAGAGTTATCAGACTGCTCTGCCATCTCTTTCTCCTCTCTACCACAGATGGTAGTAGGAGAAGACAGTAGAGGTGGGTAGAGACTGTCTGTGAGGCCTCCAAAGAAGTAGAAAGAAAATCAGGAGAGTGCATTGTCATGGAAACCAAGGGAAGGAACTGTTTCAGGGAGAAAGGAAGTGGGGCAGCTACTGAGTGGCACTGAGAGGTTAGGCTAAGGAGCAAAGGCATGGCTTGTATTTAACAATAATGGGACACTGGCTTCCTTGATCAGAGCAATTTCTCCCAAGCAGTAAGAGTGGAAGTGAGATCGTAGTAAGTTAAGTGCTAACGACAGAAAATACAGACAATTCTTTGAATTAGGCTGTGAAAGGGGAGAGAGAGAAAGACTGGTCAGTGAAGGTAAATGTAAATTCCAGAGAAGAATGTTTAAGATTTTCAATTATCAGTATAAAGCCTTCCAGAGAAATCAACCTGCAATCTCACATGCGTTTCAGGAGATCCCATCCTATGGTATAAGGAAGGGAATGAGCCTTGAAGACAGCTGTATGTATGTACACCTAAATGGTTTTTTTTTAAGATTTTATTTATGTATTTGAGAGAGAGAAAGTGAGCATGAACGGGAGGCGGGGGCAGAGGGAGAGGGAGAAGCAGGCCCACCCTCACTGAGCAGGAAGCCCAATGCAGAACTCCATCTCAGGACCTTGGGATCATAACCTAAGCTGAAAGCAGCCGCTTAACTGACTGAGCCACCCAGGTGCCCCACCTAAATGATTTAATAATCTTTCAAAGAAAGATCAAAGTTCATTTAAGTCCTGTTGCATTAATGAAAATAAAAATAAAAGAGTAGAGAAACCAGAGGATCATTCCAAGTTTGAAATTCCTGAAATGTCTAATTTATGCAACTGTGGAAGACTTTATCAAGGTTTCTAAGAAGCTGGGGATGGTTTCAGCTAAACCAGAGGCACAATTTGCACCTGTGAAACAACCCCAGGTGAGCCCAATAAGATAAAATGTGCAACCGCGTACACGTGGATATGATCGTTGCCAATTAGGTTATTCATAAAGTCAGTATCAGGTTTCTAAACTGACCTGTGTAACTAGATAGGACTGAGAAACTTTCAAATGGAAATCTTCTATAGTGTCATTTCAATCCAAAGAAAACGAAATTAAAAACACATATCACTGGGGGGCACCCAGCTGGCTCTGTGAGTCTGCGTCTCTTGATCTCGGGGTTGTGAGTTCAAGCCCCACGTTGGATGTAGAGATGACTTAAGAATAAAACAGAAAAAAATAATAAAGGAATACATATCACTCTTGGGAGAGGAAGCAGTGTGTTATGGTGTCCTGTGGGAGAGGAGGGGCCAGAGTACACATGAAAGGTTAATTCTCGATAAGTAGGAAGCATTTGATTTTCTCTGGTGCTTTAAGCTCTGAGGCTGGTCTAAGGCCCGTCTCCAGCCTGGCTGTCCAGTGTTTATCCCAAAGCGTTTCAGTCAGCCAGTTTGAGAAGGGGGGTCGTGCTTTCCGGTTTCCAGTCCTTCTTTCACAGGGTCAAACAAATAAATCAACCAAACCTTGAGGAGTCAACGGACAGGGAGATGTGGAAGAATCAGGATGGAGAATCCCTGAGGCAGAGGAAGAAACAAAGAAGAGATACTAACATTAGAAAGGAAAAGAGCCAACCATTTAAAGATAAGAGAGAAGGAATAAAGTTACAGATGCTGTGAAGTTTGAGAACTTGGTGGCAAGAAGTTGAAGGATTTTTCATTTGTTGCCTTGAATTTCAATGTGAAGTCAAAGGCAAGTTCACCCCCTGTGAACAGGGAGCAGGAGTGGTGGTGGGAGGTGGTTAAAGAGAATAAAGAGATTTTTTTTTTTTTTTTAAATAAAACCTGCCATGAAGTACATGGCAGGGAGACTAATGAAAAGAGAACAAAATGGTAGAGCCTTTGAGACCTGGACAGAGACCAGGAAGGTGAAGTGTCCCCAAATGCATGGCTTTGGGGGCCTCTCCAGCAGCTGCCCAGGCTGTGTGAGACCCCGAGAAGGTGCTCCAGGATACAAATGCCAGCTAGGATACAAGGAGTAAGCAGGATAATGTTAGCAAAACAGGAAGTGAAGCACTGGGCCATGAGGTCCAGGATGGATTGGACGACCTGTCACTCAGTATAAATCCTTGTTAACAAAGAAAGAGGAAAACTGGAAATCCAATAGTTATCCTTTCTCCCACGAAACATAATAATCACCCCACACACTACTGACTTTATGTTGCAAATACCCCTCTTTACTCTCCACTTCTAGGATCTCACCATGGGGTCACCAGCATCCCAGCATTTCCCACATCCACCATTACTCACAACAATGAGAACTTAAACACCTAAATGTGCCTTCTCAACTCACTATATTCCAGGAAGAGACCAAAATGACCAACTCAAAGGGGAAGAGCAGAGGCCCCACTGATTGTTCTCTGGCCCTTTTAGGAAACATGAAGTTGTTCCTTTGGCCACATACATGTGAATCTACAAGAAAGGAGATATGGTGGACATCAAGGGAATGGGTACTGTTCAAAAGGCAAGGCCCCACAGCTGTTAGCATGGCAAAATGGAAGTCTACAGTGTTACCCAGCATGTTGTTGGCATCGTTGTAAACAGCAAGTTAAGGGTAAAACTCTGGCCAAGAGAATTAATGTGCATGGTGAGCACACAGAGCACTCTAAGAGCCAAGGTAGCTTCAAGACATGTATGATGAGAAATGATCAGAAAAAGAAGCCAAAAAGAAATCTACTTGGGTTCATTGACAGCACCAGCCTACTCCACCCAGAGAACCACACTTTATGAGAACCAATAGAAAGGAACCCATTCGCTATAAATTCAGGGCATAATGCCTGTCCAAAACAAAACCAACAAAACTCTGAACTCTTAAAAACAGAAACAAAACCCTACACTTACCTTGCTTTTTCCTGCTCAGAGTCCCTCCATGGTGTGTGAGAAGGATCCTAGCTGAAGATCAAGGTACTTCAGCCACACAGCGAACGAGATGGTTTTCTATTTCTTCTATATACCCTCTCATCTGACATGGCCCAGTTAGTAAATGTCCCTCTCAGAGGGGCTGCCCAGATCCTAGATGAGATGGGATTGAACATGCAAGGATGTTATCAGGGAAAATGCCTGTGAGAGAAAATTAGGGAGACAGAGAAGGCTGTGGGAGCTGGGGAGCCAGAATGCGGTCAAACGCCCAGGGAAGGACAGAGGAGAGCCAGGTAGGGGGAGCACCTGGCCTTGTATGCAGTCTCAGGAAGGTAGGGCAGGCTTCAGGGGAGTCTGGGAGCTGAAGACGGCCTTTCAGGCACCCTGAGTCTCCCAGGAAAGGCCCCCCTCGATCACCGTGCTGTGCTCAGCCACTGGCTGGGAGCCACCAGTGCAGATATAGCTCAGAGCCAACACGGTGAGGAATTTCAACTCATGGCAGCTGGACCCTTGGTTTCTCTCCCAGTCACTGGAGGTCTGTGAAGCACATTCTTAGGACCACCTTGAGCTAGTCTCAAATCCTTAATAAAGTGTCACAGCTGCTATAAATTCTGACCTTCACCCACAACACCACCCTTACCCAACATTGCTCCAACTATATCAGACTTCTCTCAAGTCCAGAACATACCATGCTACTCTTTATTAAGTCTTTGTATGTTCTGCATCTACTACGGAGAAAGCTCATCCTGATCCCACCCCCACCTTGGCTTAGCTATCTTCCTTACTCAGCCTTTACTCTTGTCTTCCCTTAAACATCATCTCCTCAACTCCCCTGCCCATATCCCTCAGACTGGATTACGTGCCCCATGACGGTCAGTTCTCCTATATAGACTAGGTCAGATAAGTAAGCATCTGTCTAGCGTTTGGCTCTGTGGCCAGTTGAAGTAGCTGCATGACAGGCAGAACCATCTGTCTCATTCACCACTGGACCCACGGGCCCAACACATGGCCAATGCTCAAGAGATGCAACAAACCATCTTGACTGCCTACCCAGTAAGAGGAGATCAGGTAGAAGGTGGCTGCCGGCAAGACATCAGGGCAATCACAGTCCTAAAGTGCCAGCTAAGGTTGAGGTTTAGGAGAAAAATTTAGTGAGCAACCTAAAGCAGGAGGATTAGAATAGAAAGTTAAGTAAAATGGTGTATTTTGTAAAGAAAAGTTAAGGCAAAGATCAGACTAACAATGGGACCGTTTTTGCTGAATTGAGTGTGAATCTAGGCTATAAAAATAGATATTTATCAAACAACATGGCACCTGAAGGCTCAATCAGTCAGGATTAAATTCAGCTGTGGACAGCAGGCGGCATGGAACATGAAGCTCTACACATGAGGGATCCTAGCATAAAACAGATGGCACATTCAAAGGGGTTTAACCAGAACAAAATTTAAGGAAGACATAATTACAGAGGTGTGGCCGGATTAAAGAAACCAATAAGGAGTGGGTGAGTGAGTGGGGAAGCTCCATGGGGTTAGCAAGAACAGGAGGCCATTACCACCTTTAGACCAAAGGGACAATGGAGGAATGGTGTTACCGGAACCCATCAAAGCTGGAGCCAGAGAAAGGGGGCCACTGGGCAGGACCTTGGGCCACAAAGGAACAGAGCCTCCACTAGAACAGAAACAATGTAAGCAGGGTGGGAACAGAAAAAAATCATCATTCTCTTTTCCCCATTGATCTGCCAAGGGCCTCAGTGGGCCAAACCCAACCAGAAGTCAAAAGGCAAGGGAGCCTCCTAGAGTACAGATCATGGAAGACAGAGTGGAGAATGGATGTGGGGGATCCTGCAAGAGGAAAATAACCAACACAGTAGCTTATTGATCTCACATTATAGCAGATCCTGATGTAGGTGCCCCAGGACTCAGATGCCAGCCCCATGGTCTTCAGGCACCCAGGCTCCTTCTAACTTTCTGATTCTCGTCTTTAACAGTTGGCTTCCTTCCTTACATTCCCATCATGGTAAAGATGGTTTCTGGTGCTTCTGTTAACCATTCTTATTCCAGGAAGGAAGAAGGAGAAAAGGGAGAAGGCCAAAAGGGACCTTCCAATTGAGCAGGGCCTCCCTGAAGGAGTTCGCTAGTAGCCAACCCAAGACTCCCACAGATGGCTCACTAGCTACCCACAGATGCAAGGGAGCCTGAAAAAAAGGTTTCTAATACTTTGGCTCCCTGAAGAAAATCATGGACTTTTAGTAAAGAAAGGGTAGGATGAAATTAAGTAGACCCTTCTTGGAACAATGATTGAAGAAACATTGCCAGAGATGGACTTACTGAGAGACAGTATGAATTTCCAGAAGAAAAACTTTATTGCCTCATATAACAACTTTACCACCTAATATCTATTTAGGTTTCCACAGCTTCCTGTGATTCATAATCTTCCTAAACCACAGAGACCATTTGCTTTATATCTTCTTACTGACATAATTCTCAAGGAATACTTGTTAGTTAGTGATTGGCTGATTTCCTTAGTTGATTGTAATGAATCATACTTCCAGCTGATGAAAGATGAAAACTCTTCATTCATCCTTTCAATAGATACCTATTGTCTGCTTACTATGTGCCAGGTACCATTCCAGATGCTGACATACAGCAGTGAACAAAAGAGAAAAAAATCTCTGTCTTCATGGAGCTTACATGTTAGGGGGGGAAACAGACATTCAGTATGATACATAGATGCATGTTAGTTAGTTCTAAGTGCCTTGAAGGAAAATAAAGCTGGAAAGGGAAAAGGAATGTTAGATAGGAGTTATAATTTCCTACAATCAGAAAAGACCTGAGAAGGCAACATAGGAGTACAACCCTATGAGAGAGCATGATCTGCAAATACTGAAAGGAGAGTAGCTCAGGCAGAGAGTAGCAACACGTAGAAGTAGTTCCCCGGGGTGCCTGGGTGGCTCAGTCAGTTAAGCTTCAGGTTGAGGCCGTGATCACACAGTCCTGGGATCAAGTCCCGCATCGGGCTCCCTGCTCAGTGTGGAGTCTGCTTCTCCCTCTTCCTCTGCCCCTCCCTCCTGCTGTTCTCTCTCTCTCTTCCCCCCCACCCCCACTCTCTCAAATAAATAATTAAATCTTTAAAAAAGAAGAAGAAGAAGAAGCAGTAGCTCCATGAGGAGGTGAGGGGGTATGGTGGCTAAGATAATAGCTCCCCCAAAGATATCCAAGTCCTAGTCCCCAGAACCTGTGATAATGTTATATGGCAAAGTTGCTAATTAGCTGACTTTAAAATAGGGAGAGTGTTCTGGATTCTTGGGTGAGCCTAGTGTACTCACAAAGGTCCTTAAAGTAGAAGAGGGAGGTATAAAATGATATCAGAGGGATACAATGTGAGGAAGACTCAGCCCACCATTGTGGACTTTGAAAATGGAGGAAGAGGGCCACAAGCTGAGGAAAGTGGACAGCCTCCAGAACCTGGAAGGGCAAGGAAACAGTCTCCTCCAGAACCCCCAAAAAGGGATGCAGCCCAGCCAACACCTTGAGTTTAGCTCAATAAGACCTGTGTCAGACTTCAGACCTACGGAATTCTAAGATACTAAATTTGTGTTGTTTAAAGCCACTGTTTGTAGTGATGTGTTATAGCAGAGCTAGAAAACTAATATACATGGAAACGCATCAGTATGTTAGAGAAATAGCAAGGAGACATCACTGAAACAGAGTGGATAAGGGAAGGACTGGAATACTTGGCATTTAGGGAAATAATTGGGAGCCAGATCATGTCATTTCTCATTGGCCATTTTAAGGATGTTGACTTTTACTCTGAGAACGAAAAAGGAAACATTACACAGTTTCTAGCAGAGCTGTTTGTTGAAAATACACTGAGAAGGCAGGATAGGCACAGCAAAATGGGGTAGAAAGCGATCCCAGTAAGCTGAGAAAGACAACTATGAGGAAGGACTTGTACCACACGGTAGCACTGGGCTGTGTGAAGTGATTGGATCCTAGACATATTTTGATGGCTGAGTTGACAAGATTTTCGAAAACACTGAATATGGAATATGGAAAAAAAAAAAAGAATCTGGCATGATTCCAAGCATTCTGGTCTAAGCAATTGGAGTTGCCAGTAATTGAAATGGGCAGGAATGCAAGAAGGGAATGTTGTGGAGGGAAGATCAGGAACTCTGTATTGAACATGTTAAACCTAAAATGTATAATACACGTTCTGCTGGGTTATGTTATTGTTCAAAATAATTCACTTCTTTTCTAGTTGATGGAGTACACTTCCTTGTCACACTGACTTCGGTCTTGGCCACATGATTTGCTTTGGCCAATAGAATGTGAGTAGATGTGATATATGCCATGTTTAGAGGCATCATAAATTTCCACCTGCCTTCTTGTTCCCATTTTCATATGAGACTAGTTCAGGCCAGATAGAGGTGATACCTTCAGCCGGTCCAAGGGATCTGAGAATCAGAAGAAAAGGAGTGACGAACCATCTATGGAACAAAGAAAATCTGAACCCAACCCATAGCATGGAGCTGAGATGCAGCTGAACTGCAAATCCATGAACAAGAAATAAATGTTTGTCAGTATAAGCAACTGAAATTTGGGGGTTATGCTCTTTTAAACTAATTCAGTCTAGAGTTTAGGGGAGAAGTCTCGGCTAATATATCTATAAAGCCATGAGACAGGATAAGATCACCAAGGCAATCAACATAGATGGAACAAAGAAGCCTGCACTTTTTAAACATTGGTTGTTAAGAGATCGGGGAGATAAAGAAGAACCCGCTAAGGAGGGATTGAGAAGAAGCTAACCAGTAAGGCAGGAGGAAAAACTAAAATGGACACTAATACAGTGTCCTGGAAGAGGGAGTGATCACTATATTAAATGCTATTCACAATTTAAGTATAATGAAAACTGAGAGATGACCACTGATTTTAACAGGTGGAAGTCAATGTGAACTTCTCAATAGTTGTAATGGAAGGATCAAATGGAAACATCACTCCTTGTGATCATATTCACTTATTCATTCAATAACTATTTCTTGAGCATCTACTATGTGATAAGCACTGTTCTAGATTTCTGGCATATACCAGTGAAACAGACACTCGCCCTCCTCCCCATTTCTCCCTCCTTAAAAAAAAAAAAAAGGAAAGGAAAAAACAAAAACAAACCTGTGCCCTCAAGATGCTTAGATTTTAGAGGAAAGAGACACATTAAAAAACAAGCATAATAAATGAGTCAGAAGGTTATAAATGCTATTAAAAAGTAGTTCAGGAAAAGGGAAACCAGGAACGCCTGAGGAGTTGCAATTTAAATAAAGTGATCAGGGTAGGTGTCATAAAGAAGGGGACACTTGATCTATGGCTTTAAAGAGCTGATTCTCTGATCCAAGACTTTCTCCAGGATTTTACTTCCCTTGATGCTGTTTACATCCCTAGGCTGGCATTAAGTAATCAAGTGAATCTACAACACCTGTGACTCTAAAGGCTATCTGAAACGTTAATTAGTTGAATAAACAAACCAAGAGTAAAAACCAAGATGGTCTCCACTTGCTTCACCGTTACTGTTAGAACAACACAATTAGTATCGTGATCTATCAGAAACACCAAAGAAAAATAATTTCCTATTAAGTGTGATGAAAGGTTCATAAAGCATTACCAAATTTAAAAAATCCACCACTATTAGATTATTTAAAACTAAATTAAGTATATGTTTAGTGGCTCATAGAAGAAAGTAAACTGAGCAGGAATGTTAAGAATGCCAGCTTCCAAAGTTACCTGACACAGACCTGAAATTAACCTGGGTGTTTCCCATGAGGCAGACAAGTGCCAAATAAGGCCTTTTCTGCTCCTTCTCAGGGACATGGTTCTGGGACTGCTCACTTCAGGCTGTTAACATCTGAATGAACCTTACACACCCTCCCTGAACTCTGGATACACCTCCCTCCTAGGATAACCAAAAATGAATAGTAAGTAACAAAATCCTTTCACACATTGTTTCCAGTTTTAAATCATTTATTGAAATATATGATAGATTGGGGGGCCCGTCACCAGGCACCCATTCACTAAATAGAGAAGAAAGAGCATTGGTGAAAAAGTCTAGTCCAGCACAATCTGATAGAACTTTCTCCAGTGATGGAAATGTTCTATAATGGGTGCTGTCCAGGATGGTGGCCACTAGCCACGTGTGGCTATTGAGAACTTGAGATATGGCTAGTGCAACTTAGGAAGTGAACTTTTAACTTAAAAATTTGTTAATTTAATTTGAATGACCACACGTGGCTAGTGGCTACTGTACTGAGTGGCCCAGTTCAAGGGGCCTTGATTCGAAACAATCCTTGTGCTATTTCCCTCTTTCCAGAAAGGACTTTTAAGGCACCTTCTATTTCTGACATTCCTAATTTTTTAATCTTAACTACCTAAATAATCTTAAACATGATCACTTTTATCCTAAATGTGTAAAAGATGAAGTGATTTTTACCAGTGGCCCAGAACACAGGTCAGTCCTTATGACCCAGATATTTTCTTAACTTTTAATGTTTGATATTTGATTTTCTGAAAGGAATCCCCAAAGGAGCAGGCATCAAAAATGCAAAACATGTATAATGAAGAGTATACTAGGTGAAAAGAAAAAAAAATGTCTGAATTCCCCCACAGCTGCTCATTTATGCCTCTGAGTAAATAGGTAAGGCCCTGTACTAGACACTATGAATACACAATGTTGAAAACACAGTCCCTGCCCTTAAGGAGAGCATAATCAATGACATCTACATGGAGTGCCATCACATAGCTTCCAAAGCACAACAGCCTAGCAAGTTCTCCGTGCCCCACATCTGAGCAACTTTATGCCAACCAGTCATCTTTGTTAAATGCTAACATTGCAGTCAGAGCTCTGTTTCCATCCGGCTCTGCCCTCCCCACCACACACCTGCACCTCCCTACCACACCCCACCACCGGCTGCAAAAACAGTATTGCCTTTGAAGAGTTGAAAGTTTTCTTGACCCATGTTAGAAAAGTGACCTGGAAGCACATATATTCAAAAAGGAGCACATCTCCACATGCCAAGAACTCCGTTTACTTCAAGACCTTTCTGGTTTCCTTTCTTTCGGGTGTAATAATAGATATTGAATTCTTCAGAGTCATATTTAGTATCTTGTTAACTGAAATTATGTGTAAACCAAGAAAAGTAAAAGTGCCTAAGTACTTGCTCCAACCTCAAAATAGAGGCCATTCTAATAACAAAAACTTCAACTTGACCATTTTAAATATTATTCTTCATAGATAAAATAGTCTCTTTTGAATTTGAAAACTTAGCAATTTTGAATAAGCTTTCTCATGTAGCTTAGTTTGCTAGAGATATTTTCTTAAAAC